>JAOTOM010002485.1:85000-104460 GCA_034440615.1 Ashinkailepas kermadecensis
TGAACTGTGAGCCCATTTCCACGACCAACACTGCATATTCTTCTTTCGTTGTTAATCATACTCGGCCCCGTTCTCGCCAATTTTGCAATGTCCACTGTCATTCCACTGGCACTAAATCCAAGCAGTCCGATGCTCACTTGATAGGCATGTGATGTTGATTATGTTGACCTTATTGATAGGCAAAAAGGTCACCATAGGTTCCGTTCAAAATGTCATCTCGGTTTGTTGTCAAGGCTATCTGGCATACATCTGTGCTACATCGCACCAAGGAGACCGATGGCACAGCAAATCAGTCACATGCTAAGCGTATGGCATGCCGATGTTGGCCACAAACTCAGATGACGTAGGCCATGGGTGGAGATCAGATGGGCCTAGTTGGGAGGGTGAGGTAGGCCGGCCATCCTTTGCTCTGTCTAGCCTTCCTTGCCCCTTGGCATGTTCGTTTCTACTCTCAGTTTCTGTTATATCCAGGACAAACACACTCACCGCACGCGGCCCGGGCTGATTTCGAGCGAATACCGCTTCTATTCCCGGTATAGAACTCTATCTCACTTTATCTTCTGACTAAACAGCGCTGAACGTCTTTACATTGCGCTTTACATTCCGCTATATCAAATATCTGAGCACCACTGACTGTGTTCATCGGTGTCGATTGCTATTCTGCTATTCTGTATTTCTCCCTTGCCACGCGCCGTGCATTTCCACCGTCTAACCACCTTTTTACCGTCTAACCACCTTTTTACCGTCTAACCACCTTTTACCGTCTAACCACCTTTTTACCGTCTAACCACCTTTTTACCGTTTAACCACCTTTTTCTACGCACATGACCCATCACACGCGCTTCACCTACTACACGGATGCCTTCATTTTCTCATAGTTTCATCGTGTCCCGAGTCACTTCTTGATACACTTCGTCCATTCCTCTTAGTCTTTTTTTACCTCTTGCTCAAAGCACATGCCTCTAGACACCTGAGTCACGAAGCACATTGCATGTTGTCTCGTTGGCAGCACATTGCTTGACAATGTTTTAGTCATTAAACATTTTAATATCTTATGGCTAGGTCTTTGTTTCTGCTTTAGCTCCATGTCCACTGCTTTTTCCGATCTCTATACCTGGTGATGACACCAAGTACGCATCTTCCAATCCACCCTCTCCAGTCCGAATCATGCTACTAAAACGAGCCCCGCAGCTACCTCGGCGGCCCGGACTACCTACACTGAGATCATGCTGCCAGTCACATCTCGATTGTTCGGACATGCGTCGCGTCCCAGCTACAAATCCCCCTCCCCACATACCCGCTGGGACACTCTGGTAGACAAGGCACATCGCCGGCTATAAGTATCGCTGACATTTTGCCTAAGGTGCGATCCTTTCATTCGTTCTTCTGGTCAAAGGATTACCCAATTTGTATAGATTGCACGTGCCATGTAAAAGCTTACGAACCCCAACGTTGGATAGCAGCATAATCAGACCTGCAAGCTTTCGAAGTAGCGGGGCGCAAAGTACCCCGCATCTTGTCATGCATTTATTGGTTGCTTCGGAGTTTTTTTTTCGGCATAGCACAGCATAATATTGCTATTATAATGTAATATGTAATTGACGGTACCTCCCAAATGGGGATCACGTGCTCTAGCAGTCACAAAATGGATTGATTGCTGTTGTGTGTTATATGGAATGTAATATTTAAAGAAATAATAATAATTTTTATTTGTACCCCGTCGTTCTCCGTGTATGATCGCAAAAGCGCGCACACATACACACACATAAACACACATACCTATATAATGTATATATATATACACATATGCCAGGTGTAGGAAAGTCCAATTGCATTATCTGACAGGTAGTGACCCGATGCATGTTTATTGCACCTCATTTAGACCGGAACTGAACAGCCGAAAGCAAATGCAACAGAAGAATTATGGCTCACGAATAATGACGGCATGCACGGAAAGCTGCATTCAGTACCAAATGGTAACATGGCGCAGGATTCCAATGAAACAGCGAACCAGAATCTCGAAAATAGAGGTAGAAATAGAGGCCAGTTAGGACGGGCTGCATAGATGGTAGTAATTCACCACGTATAGTGATAATGCTCAGCCGAAGATGGCGTTGATCTGCTACTTGTCCAGTGATTTTATTGATTCTCTGCCGTGCTGAGAATTCCTTAATTTTTACATACTTGTGTGAGATGAATGCTGGAACAGAAACATTACAACTAATGCTGAACGTAAATCACCGAAGGCTCGGATCGGAAGCCGACCTGGGATGTAATTACTGCTGGGTTGTTTATAACAATGGCTGATTGTCACTGCGCTCAGCGAGCGAGTTGCTTATGCTGCTCGATTTTACCTCCAAGTGTCACGGACACGGAGGAAAAGCTACGGAGTGGTTAATGGATTATATATTAATGCTCATAGTGCGGGACAGAGCCACTTTGATCCGTACCGCATTCGAGCTTTCTGAGGTTACACTTGAATGACGCACGCCATCGCTTTCATACTTGGCATACCTTCCATCACGTGCTTTGTGCACCTTGTGCATGAAAAGATTATAGTCCTTTAAGATAGCTGAGCGAGGGCAGGTGAAAGTCTGACCACGATCTCGTCTCAATGCGGTTTGTAGACGTGCCTTGAAACATTCTTCATCATAAGGAAGCCATGTAAGATACAGTAAAAAGTGAAACGTGGGTGCATGGACCAGATCTAGATGAGTAGGTCAGGATATGACGTAAATGTGAAGGCATGCACTATAGATGATGTTGCTTTGCGAAACTTTTGGTGCTAATCAATACTATTCGAAAATCCGGAATATATGTAGTCGTAAATTACATACTCCAGCAGTGTGCCAGATGTCAAGCACTATCAGGTCAAGTCAAGGACGTAGCCAGGAATTGTCGAAGGGGGTTTGTGAAGGGGCGAGGATTATCCCAACATTTTCTTAAAGCCCTCAGATTTCGTCCACTTTATTTGGAAAAGGCCCGCTTTTTTCCCATAAAATAAGGTTCTTCGTTCTTGTTTTGCAAATCCTAAATGGGGGCCAGGATAGTCGCATCCCTCCCCTCCTCAAGTTGCATATTATAAATATGGCACTGTTGTAAACCAGCAATGCAAACTGCCTAAGCTAATATCTAGATGTAGATGTCAAAACTTCAATCGGAAAGACATCGATCCAGTATTCGGTATGAGGTAAGTAAACGCCTGTAAAGGCCAGTAGACTTACGCAATGGTCCGCACGCATGTGTAAGGGCCCATACACATTCGTAGGGACCTGCAGACGTTTGTAGGAGTCCGTATGCGTTCGTAAGAGCCCGTAAACATTCGTAAAGACCCAAAGACGTTCGCATTAACCCTTCTACCGAATGCCATCCGTGCCGCGAGCTGTCCTTTTCAACAGCTCATCACATATTTCCAGGCCTTTGCAAAATCATTGACGACCTTTGTACGTATCACCTGTGGTTGCCTAGGTCTTCCATTTGCATATCATCAATATTGAAACACGAAATCGTATTTGTTCACGACTTAGATCCGAAACTAGGGCGAAAACGGGGGACTAACTACACCCCGACATTGACCTGCTTGATCTGACCTGGAATGCCAACTAAATGAGACACATGAAAATGCCTTGAGTAGCTCTAATAGTTCAAGGATATACCATGTAAATAATACCATGTCATATACCACATCCCTGTATCATGCTCAGAACATAAGTTGGGATGAGGAAGTTATGCACAGTACCGATGGAGAGCAATATTGGCGGCATTGCAACTCTACTGCCATCACGTGCATGCATAGTACATGGAAAACCGAGCAGATCATCTCGCTGCTCTGTTGTCTGGAAATTACAACGATAGGCATCACCCGACTATAATGGATTACAGCTATATTTTATTCTAGGTTTTTCCATTCATCCAGCTTATGACAAGGTATTACGTTGCACTTCTACCTCGCACCGCGAGGGGTAGAAAATCCTCCCCCCCCCCCCACCGCACTGCGAAGGTCAATGAGGTCCGAATGCTCCGATCGAGCATACGACGTGCACATGGCTATGCAGGGTACAGCGTACTTTTTATTAGTCATGCGCCTACATACCTGCCTACCTAGGTAAGTACCGTAGGCATACAGAGTATGTTGTACGCATTATGGGTCACATCATGTAACTGAATAGCAACATATGATCAGATGTGACATGATCATTTGATATGGTCATATCATATAGCAACATATGATCAGATGTGGGTACTGAATCGACTATATCTCTCCTCAGCCCATTACTCAAACATAAACGTAGCCTACAACTGGACATTTCATATGTAAAACTATGCCGTGAATGAAACCCCACTCATCCTATCAATCTCCACCCCAACTCTCCCGCAGGTGCCCTAAAGCATTTTGTTTGAAATCGTGCAGGATGTTTTCTCATAGATTATCAAATTGTCACTTTCCATTCATTTGTGGCATTCATAGACATTCAGGCACAGCGTGTAACCCAAAATATATTTATGAGGTCGGGATGTGTGTTCTGTATAAAATTGAATTTGTATGACCACTTTGTCTTGCTCGCTGTTTGATTGGAGACCGTTTTGCTTTCCAAAATAGCAGATTTATGTCGTCGGTTTGTGGTGTATTTACTCTGCCAACAGGCTCCATTGACATCACATATGTAGACCGACTGGCCTTACCAGATAAATATTTCCGCCAACAGCTTCATTTCACCATCACAATCAGAAATCATATGCATTCCAAAGGTTGACTTGGCGCGTCACGCGGCTTGTGAGTGAAGGGAGTGACCAAATCTTGAGCCGCCGGCTTCGCAGATATCCGGTGACCAAGTAGTGCATTGTGTCGTGCTGGCAGATGTCGCTGGCCACGTGTGACGTGTGGGACTGGAAAATCTTCATAATGTGCTTCTTATTTGTGAAAACTGATAGTTTCTGCCTGTTGTGAGCCCGGGTCAGGACATCATAGACAGACACATCCCCTGCCTGCTGTCGTACAACAGCAACTGCTACCGCAACCACCTACTTCACGGCTCTCTCCGTGGACTGCATGTATGGAGAAGAAAGGAGCATCATAGGCTTTTGTCAGGAAATCTTCGACCTGATCCGTGGGTGTCTTGCGGATGAAGACATATTTCTGGATCTCCTATGGCTTCCAGATGATGAGCTGTGTGAGGGAAGTGGCTTCTTTCTGTCTCTGTCATCAAGACTGGTCAGGTGGGAGAGCAGAAGGTTCACTGAGTGGTCGTGCTTGATTCAGGTTTAATTTTTAGTTCTGATTTATAGGGTCAAACCGTGACGAATCTTCTTGTGTTGGCTCCTGAAGAGTCTGAGCTGAGTCAGAATGTTCTGTCATCAAGACTGGTCAGGGGGAAGAGCAGGAGGTTCTCTGAGTGGTCGTACCAGGATTCTGCTCTGATGCAGAGGGTCATACCGTCACGAACCGTGTTGGCTCCCAGCAGTCTGAGCTGGGTCAGGTTGTCGTAAGGGAAGCCCACCAGGCTTCAGTTCTGATGTACAGGTTCATACCGTCACGAACCTTCTTGTGTTGGCTCCTGAGGAGTCTGAGCTTGATCAAAATGTGGTAGAGGGAGTCCACCAGGCTGTGCTTCACCTTAATCTCAAAGAACACATTGAAATGGATCTGGAGACAGAAGTTCGCCAATATCTCCAGCGTCTCGAGTTCCTGGCCAGTGAGACACACTGGTTGGTCCACATGAAAACCAGGCTCTGCCCCGTGGTCAACGACCGTTAGTGATACAAGATGCGACTGGCACACATCTGAACTGGCACACATGCCACACTGTATGTGTGTCAGTTCAGGTGTCATCTTGCCCTCCCTGACAGACTTGACCAGCAGGTAGCAGGCCATAACATCAGTGGACATGTTGGCTCCATGTCCTGCGGGAGGGAGATCAGCTCCTCTCCACCGGTAGAGCTTGAAGTCCCAGTTAACCTCCATCTGGTGAACAGAGGACAGGAGCTTTCAAACTGGCCCAGTGAAGCCATCCTTAGATGTGGTGGTGGCAGCAAGTTGTTCTGTAAGGTGGCGCAGAGACAGTTCATTTGGGTGCAACAAGCACATGCCCAATAGCACTTCGACCCATCTTCTCTAAACGTAGATTAGCGCCTCCCCTCTCCCTCCAGTGTTCCCATTGTAGCCGTCTCATCCCATCACAACGCAAGATTAAATGGCACCGTGGCTCTCCAGGGTATCAGAAAGGCCCACAGCAACCATCTTCTTTGGCATATCAGGGTAAATTGTTGGTTCTGGAGAGGAGTGACTTGAGATACCTGCCGCTCGACTCCCAAACCACAGAAATGTGTTCCTTCCTGCTAATCATGGGCGGAACTTTCCTGTGGAGACTGGTACCATTGCCCTTGTAACAGGGCTCACTCTCCAACCAGCCCCCAACTGCGAACTACGCAGCAGCGCCACACCTGCACGCTGTCAGACGCTGGGCTCTGACATGTCGTATAATCAAATACTGCTAAATTCCGCACATCAATCGCAGATGCAGATAAGCGTTGCACGGCCACGCATACAAAGTAGGTCATCGGACACATGCAAGCTATCCGACGCCGGCCTCTGACAGGTCATATAATCAAACACTGCGAATTTCAGCACATCAATTGCAGACGCAGAAAAGCGTTGCAGGTTGTGCATACCAAGTGGATGACTCACGCATCGGTCTTCTTTAATCCTATCAAATAAACTCCGGAGATACACCAGACGCTGTTAGCTCACATAAACCAGGCGCGCGTCGGCCTCCTTGTTCGTATAAACACCCAGGATTCAGCACATCAATTACACTTACGCGTTGCACACTTTCTTTCACCTCTGCATCAAACTAGAAGTCAAAGAACAGTGTTTTCCGGTCGTATAAATACACGGCTGTATAAATATCCCCGCGCAGGACCCTCGTCAGGGGCAGACCACCATCAGACGCCGACCTGCGAACATCGCCGCCGCTGAACGCCATCCGGCGACCGACACTCCACTAGACCTGGTTTGGCTTGGGACGGACCGAGCGCCGACGAACTGAGAGCTGGGGTTTTGAACAAGTGTGGTTGTTTCAAGAGGGCTTGTGTGTGCCAATAACAACGCGAGGTCACCGACTACTATAGCAGTGTTTTAAGGACCGTGAAACGAGAGGTGATAGACGATCGCTACATGGAGCATAAGCCGTCTACGTCGTCTGCCACACCTCTATTGCAAGCCGAAGTAACCAACTTGTCTCCCTGCGTGTGCCACTCCGTGGTGCAGTGGTCAACACACTACCTGTACCTCAACGAGGACTGCACATCGGCGGCATATCCGTCCCCATCGAACCGAACGCCAAGACAGGTCAGTGGATTTCGACTACCAACATGGACTACCTCACCCACGGCAGTTGTACGTGCTGGGACATACTTGTTCCAGTTGCGGAACAATGAGCCACCTACTCGCGCATAGAAGATCGCCCTTGTTGTTACCACAAGATATATTGGTCGAACCTTCGTCGCGATGGCCATTTCTGCCCGTGTCACACGAATACGGCCATCCCATACTGTTTTCAGTGTGGTTACTGCCACCTCTGTGGTTGTGGCCTAACCCCTACATCTACACTCCGCTTCCATCGTTGTACCTGCTCGCCTTGCCTGCATCGCTGCTGTGGCTTCGACACAGCAACCCCGGACACTTACCAACTCTTGATCCTGCAACACGATAAGGAAATTGTCGATTGTTGTCAAGAAGGCCCACCAAGAACAACCCGATCCGAAGAGCTAGCGCCACCACCCTACTCGTTCTACACTGCTCAACCGGAAGTCCCATCGCTCCTCAACGACTTTGATACCACGGACATCGCCGACGCCGCATCCAGGGACGACAGGACCACCGAAACAGCCCAGTTTGTGTAAACTGCACCGCGGCACCAGCGGAACTCGGCCCGTGCGCCCATACGAGCCACGGACGCTGTCGACTGCACTCACCTTCCTACCGGTTGGTACCAAGTGTACAGTAAAATACCCCTCAAATTCTACTAGAGCTGTTCCTAACTGTTTTAAATTTGTGTTGATATTTGTGTTGTTAATTTGACCTGTTAACGTAAAAAACAGTACAATATGGCTCACGAAACTGCTCCTGATGACCAGCATTACTCTACGCTTGCCATGGATTCTAACATATGCACTGTGGGAGATGATATTGCGATGGCTCCTTTCCTAATCGATGTGCTAAGTCAAAGCAAAAGATTCAATGGCCAGAACTCTGATGGATTAAGAACATGGGTCGACACGGTAGACGAGGTGTTCAGATGTAGTGGTGGAAATTAAAAAGATATCCCTCTTGATGGCTGGACGACTCTTGGTCGGTGCCGCCAAACGCCAATATATTAGAATCGTGGATAACGGGTCACGCCCTCAGTCATGCACGTACTAAAGTAAGATATGGCGGACATATTTGCCGGTAAACATGACCTCAGAACTGTACAAGAGCAGCTAAGAATTGTCAAACAAGCAAACAAAAAACGAGACTTTGGAACAGTACGGGGAGAGGATCAACCTTCTCGCCCACAAATTATACTCGAGTACCGAAATCGACTTACCTCCTATTCAAGCTCAACTTTCCGGAAATTTCATCGATGGCCTGTACGATAGACGCATGCAGGTGTCACTGATCCGTAAACATCCCGCCACCCTTGAACAAGCCGTAACCACAGCAGAAAAAGAGCGCAATCTCCAATATTTAGTAGATTTGCATGCACAAAAGATCACGAACCCATGGATATTAGCGCCATTGCCACGCATGTTACAGACCACCTCTCAGGACAGATCTCCCAGCTAACAGACGTAAGTATCAAATTTATCCTCACGAGTAGATCAGGTTGCACAGGCCCCTCAGCAGCACACACAGCTGCCACAGGTAAGATCACAACAGCCAACGCAATACCAGAGGCACCCCAAGGAACCACCCCCGGAATTCGCACTGCCCCACGTGTACCAATCGCCACCACCACGGCAGTATGCTCCGCCGCCGAACGACCGGTACCAGAACCCCGGAAGAACGCCCACAGCACCGAACTCCCCCGAAATTCGTACCGATGGACGGCGGAAGGCAGACCCATCTGCAACTATTGCAAGTTCCCAGGACACATCCAGCGCATGTGTCGAAAAAGGGCTTATGAGATGTCTCATCCCTCAGCCCCCGCAGCCGATAATTTCGGAAAACTAGAAAGGCCTCACACCGACTCACCGACCGTGTCCGAACAACAAGCTTCCGTCTGCCAGGTAAGTGAAAATTGTCCCTTTGTAGACATTTGTATAGGCTCCCAACCCTTTCGATCACTTCTTGATACTGGTGCGCAATTATCTCTTGTTGACGAACATTTCCTGACCCTGTGCGATCCCAACCTAGTCAAACCGATCGAACAGAAGAAAAACGTGTCACTCGTCTCTGCCTCGGGTCATAAATTGCCCATATCAAAATGTGTGAAAATACGCATTACTCTGGGAAAAGTACGCATGCATCATGATTTTTTTTGTGATACACAATTTCGGCCATGACATGCTCCTCGGAGTATATTTCCTAACAGCACGGAAAGCTCGGCTCGATTTTGAGAACCAGACACTCACCATTGGAAAAGACCGTGAACCCGCTCAAAATGAAACCCGAACTGAAGCAGACTGAAGTATTCCTGGTCCGACTGTCCGATGATGTTCAAGTCTTTCCCCGCCCAGGCATCCAAGTCAAATGTCATATAGCGAAACAAAAGACCCCAGGATAAAATTTTGTAGTATCCCAGTTGGCCACCTCCCCGTGTTTTGAAGACGAACCCGGAGTACTATTGCCCAACGCCGTTGTGAAAATGTCCAAAAATAAGCACATCCCATGGGCCATTGTCAACGAGACGGGTCGTTTCTTACATTTTAGAAAAGGTCAAGTGATAGGGGTTGCATCAAAATTTTCGGAAAGCGACATCGAAGAGAAAGCCGATATTTCGTCGGCCAGCCGACATGCCATATTCACCTCAGGACAAATTGAGCGCATTTAATTTGGATCACATTCCTGAACCCCAAAGGAAGCAAATGAACTAAGCCCTATACAGAAACCTTGGTGTTTTCGTGCAAAAGACATATAATTAACAATGACCGATGCAACGGAGATGAGAATCAACACTCAGGACCATCCACCAATTAGGCAAAAACCGCACCGTCTGCCCTTGGCACGCCGCCAAATATTGGATGACCAAATTCAGGAAATGTTGGACGCCGGAATTATCCGCAGAAGTAACTCACATTGGTTATCGCCGGTCATTGTAGTATCCAAAAAAGGACAAACGTACCGTGTATGTTTGGATTTTAGGAAACCAAATAATGTCACTATTGTCCCTGCGCCTAGTATTCCCGCTGCGGATTATATTTTATTATCCCTAGGGAAACGAAGTTCCGAAGCAGTTTAGACATAAAACCCGGATTCTGGCAAATACCCATCGCAGAGGAAGACCGAGAAAAGACCGCCTTTGGAACCGATGCAGGCATATTTGAACACAATAGAATGTGCTTTGTCTTATCAGGCAGCCCAGCTGTTTTCCAAAATCTGATGAACGCTGTTCTTGGTGATGTTCGACAGTTTGCCTTGGCCTTCATTGACGATATCATTGTCTTCAGTAACACTTTTGAGGAACATGTTCAGCACTTAGAAATAGTGTTTGACCGATTGCAAAAAGCGAATCTTAAGTTGAAAATGTCAAAATGTGACTTCTTACATGAGAAACTGAATTATCTCGGACATGTTGTTTCAAATGACGGAATATCAGTAAATCCCGAGAAAGTTCAAGCCGCACAGTCGATGCCAGCCCCGACTACGGTCCGTCCGGTCAGAAACTTTTTAGGCATGGCCTCCTATTACCGGAAGTATGTTCCCGAATTCAGCAAAAACGCAAGACCCCTAACGGCAATGACAATGCAAATGCAAGATGTAAATGGACCCTCCGAAGGGCAACAGGCTTTCCATACTTTGAAGCATAGTTTAGTCACAGCCCCAGTGTTGGCCTTTCCGGACATCTCCAAGCCTTTCAAATTGTATACCGATGCTTCCTAGTACGCTCTAGGCGCTGTACTTAATCAAGAGCAGGATGGTCAGGACCGAGTCATACAGTACGTGTCGCACCAATTCTCAGATGCACAGCAAAAATGGCAAACTATCGAACGCGAGGCTTACGCGAGCATTTACAGTTTAAGGTAAATCCGCCATGTTGTAGTAGGAACACAGCTGACCATGTACACAGACCACAAGCCGTTGAAACACCTGTTCACTAGTGAAATAAAAAAAACGCGCGGATACAACGTTGGGCTATCATGTTAGGCGAATGCGGATACAAATTGAGTATATTTCGGGACCCCAAAACCACACTGCCGACGTAATGTCACGCCTCGCGAACACCTCCATAGCCGGAGACCTAGCAGACAAGGAACACTTAGATTGGAAAGGCCCCGATGCGATGAGGAAATGAACGTAGTCGACAACGCATACCAGTCATAATCCGATTCCGAAGGGGTAGGAAATGATGCCCGCCCAGACGAACAACACAAACCCCGCTTTGCCTAGCCTACCCGACCTGAAAAAGGCGAAATTAGCAGATGAAGAACTGGAGACTATTAGATCAGAATTGAATAAAGAACACTCTCAATTTTCAGCTAGGTACTGTGTAGAAGACGACTTACTATACCATTTATAAAAAAGGAACAAAAACGCGCCCGCAAACTCGAATGCAACTGATGCTGCCCCTTTCCCTTCAGGAAACCAGTGTTAGAGTGCATGCACGACGGTTTGTTTCGGAGGACATTTGGGAATTGAGAAAACTATCGACAAAATAGTAAAATCATATTATTGGACAACTATGCTAAAAGACGTTAAACAATACGTGCAAACTTGCGAAACTTGTAACAGGAGAAAACTCAGGTAAGAAAGGCGTCCCATGCAAGACATGCCAATGCCTCGATACCCAATTGATATCATCGGTATCCACACTTGTGGCCCATTTCCTATTTCGGACAGCGGCAGCCGCTACACCTGCATCATAGTAGACCATTTCAGTGAATGGCCAGAAGTCTGGGCTATTCCAGACAAATCGGCGGAAACAATTGCCAAATTAATCTTGAAAGAATTTCTTCCCCGACACGGTTGTCCCAACATGCTACTCAATGATCAGGGCACAGAATATTGGAACTCTATTATGGATATAGTGTGCAAGGAATTGGGAGTAACGAAACTTCGAACATCAAGTTACCACGCACAAACAAATGGTTTAACGGAGAGGTCTCACAAAACTTTGAACGAAATGATTTCAAAACAAATTAGCGAAAAACAAAATAAATGGGACCAAGTTATAGATCCTTGCTTAGCCACTTACCGAGTGAGCAAGAACGAATCCACGAACCATTCTCCCTTTGTCATCATGTACGGAAGAGATGCCCGAGTTCCCATAGACACCTTCCTACAACCTCGTGTTCGGTACGCAGGAGAGGATTGCGTTGCCCAAACTTTTGAATTTTTGCACAACGCCTTCCAGGATGTAGTTCAAAATCGTCAACAGTCCCAAGATCACAACAAAGCATTGAATGACAGAAGCGCTCAAGCGTGCTCCTTCAAGCCAGGAGACCCTGTCTATTACTACGACCTCCTCTGTCAAACCAGGGGAGTCGACAAAATTTACACTGTTTTTGATACCCCACTTTAGAATCGTCTAAAAAATAGGCAACGAAAATTATGTGATCAAAAACATGATAAATGGCAAAACCTAGTTAGTACATTCAGAGAAATTGAAACCCCGCAACATCGACGATGTATGGAATAGGACATATGAGTCCGTACGACGACCGATTCAGGTAAGTACGAGACCGGAGGAGGAGCCGCTCCGCCACCAGCCCCTACGCGCAGCTAAGCTCCCCCATAGTGATCGCCTCTGGTATGACCAGCGTCAGTTACCATGCGAGGATACACAGCCCACGGCGGCCGGATACAGATACAGAACCACGGAACAGGGATATGGAGAAATCCCACCATTCCCTGCGAACCCTTCGAAGGTTGATTTTCCTCAGACTAAGGACCCATCACTGTTAACGGACAGAGAAGGGATTTCGAGTCAAATACAAACCCCACTGAGCGGTGAGTATTCACACACGCACCCGGCTCACCGTTATGATTTACGTTCAAGGAGAGAACTCAAGGATTATGCGCGCCAGAACGAAGGGTTACGGCTTGGTAATTTTTTTACTTTCCAGCCAACGAACGAAAACGAAGGAACGAAACGGAAAACGAGGATTTGAGAAAGCATGAAAAGACGGCCTCGCTTACAGTCCGACCACCAATGTTCATCTCTAGAGGTGAACATCGCAGGTGCAACAACATTTGACAATAATGAATGCTCTCAGAGTAGAACGCCATCGGATCTGTTGCTTGATCGTCACATGTTGTTTACGATAGCTGATGCCATCATAAATAATATATTATGCTTCAGGGTAGGTACAATGAACCTTGGGATATACGGGGTAAATCCTGGGCTGGATTTTCTTCGTCGCGATCTAACCCCGCTCAATATCACGAGCTTCTACCTATTTCGATGATATCGAAATAAAACCATTGGAACGAGTACGAGACCATCTCCCCTCTTCCTACAATAGTTCTTGGCTTTTGATTCCGTCCCTATGAGTTTTCTCCGTCGTTATTTTGGCCCTGTGTGTCAAAAGTGTGCTGCCCGGGACGGCGTTTCGCATATAGCTTCCCCCGGTTCACCCCCGTATTACGACAGGATACCTCCGTTGAACCAGCCATAGAATTACGGTAGCCTCTACCGTCTCAGCGGTCGTTGGACCAGATTTCGGAGCCTCTACAATCGGACGAGCCGGACTCATACACGGCTACACCCCGCCCGTCATGGCGACAGCGGCATCACGAACCGTCGTCCCACCGAATCGACGGTTGCGCCTCTTGCGCCGCAATCAACTCTTCCCCTCCCCACGACAAGGCAAATTCGACGTGAGGCTCACATCACCATCCCTCCCCTACGAGTGCACCCGCCAGCGACCTGGCACGATGTTCGTTCGTGTCGGGACGTGCAAACGCCGCCGACGTCGCAGTCGTCCCGTTCGCCGCCGCAGTGAACTCGAGCACCCGCCGCGGTGACCGCGTATGCCCGCCGCAGTGACCTCGCGTATTCTTGTGTGTGTATGTGTATGTTTCTCCATCCGCGCATTAGATTATCGCGCTTGTTTGCCATGTGTTTGCGTGTTTTGCCTGTTGGCCACTCGATGGACGCTGTTTTCGCCCCTTCAGGGACAACCCAGCGTCCGACAACATGTCCTGTATCTCTCGCGGACTATTGTTCATGGCTCGGTTCGTCCCCTATTATCGCCCTTCGCCCTTTAGGCGCCGGTCTCCCGCATTTTTTCTTCTATGTGCTAAAATGTTCATTTTGGTGGTGGGGGGGGTTTTAAAACACCCCCCCCCCCACCACCACCCCACAACCAAAAAACACACACCCCCCCCCCCCCTACCCCCCGAAACCCGGGGGCCCCCACGGGCCCGTATAATCCAAGATACCTTTACTAGAAGGTAGATCGAAGTTTTCCTTCAAGCCCGCATGACGTCATCCGAAGGTTTTTTAGTATGGTATCAATATGGTTGCAGACGACTTTCCTCAAATCATACGCAATGGTTACTTTTATTTTGCTTCCTCTACAAGCAAATATATTTATCTTCCGCTGACTGAGTTATTAATCTTGTCCTGTTCTTTCCAGTGAGCATTTGTTCCGACACATATTTTTATCATGCATAGGCAAGGTTTGATTTGTGCATTGTAATATTGCATGTTGAGAGGAATATTTTGTAGTCATCCAGTATGGATAATATTTTTGTTCAAACCTTATGCATCCACTCAATTTGCACCCACTTTCGGTGAATTTTGAGCACTTTTACTTGATCACAGCAGCTCATTGTCAAACATAGGAGGTCACTTAGGAGATTCAACCTCCAGATGAGAAAACAATAAACAATTTTCTGGAGAGGATAGTGTTCTGGATTCCAAAAATCCAGGAGCAGCCTATTTTTCCAAACATGTACCTACCTACCTACATTGACATACAACAGTCATTGCAAACATAGCTCTTTCTAGGCCAGCTAGACCCAGGGCATGGTGCATTATTCCTTTATTAATTTTGCATGGATTATTGACGATACATGCATAATTGAACATTTATGTACAATACAATCGTCATGCTATGAATGCCCTCCTGAAACTTTCCATGAGTTGCAGTCTGATTTCCTGTAGTATGAATTCAGCATCTAGATAGAATGTTTGAATGTAACACATCTCTGTTTCAGGTGTCATGCCTTACTGTGCAGTACCAGAGGTGGCACTGGGCAGGCAACTTTAATAAAGAAGAAATCTGGTTACACCATTTTTATCAGGATTCTGCCTTAGCAAAATCTCTTAGCATACAATAAAACATGTCTAAGTTCTCAAATGTTGGGAACCAAGAGCATGCTCCAAGCATTTCAAATAAATTGATCAGAGAAGAAACCTAAAGAAAGAGCTGCTCAACCCTGCCTCTTTGCAGAGAAGCAAATGTCTCCTACCATCAGCTATTCCCACCATAATATTCCCACCAGCCAATATCCTGGGTAATCCTGAAACTTTTTGTATTAGTGATGTTTACATCATTTGCAACATTACGTTGTTGTGTTTTTCTTGCTTTGTTTGCATGTTGACAATGTTTTTCCTCCACGGAAAAAAAGATGGATAGGCCTGGTTAGGTTATGTCCTTTTATTTCAAGATTTTGATACTTTTCTCTGAGAAAATAGATTAGGCTGGCTAATTTTATGCTAGGTTACCTTGCAAATTTCTAAAGCTTTCAATAATTAGTTATTGTATATGAACCAATTGAAAGCCCTCCTTTTTGGTATTATTTTGCTTTTCAACCAATTTTTGTGCTTGCTGGTAAAAAAATATGTTCTTTGTGCACCAAAATAACAATCACGATAAGACCCTATTTACCACTAAGTTATAGCTACACTAAGTTAGGGTCAAAGGTATGATAAATATATGATTTGGGTCAGATCTGCTGACTGAAATGGTGCATTTATGGGCTACATTTTTTTTACAGAATGGACAAAGAATGAGGTTATCATGAGATAACAAGTGAGTGATGCCTATATTTAGGTTGATTCTTTCCATCAACAATTATAGGATTTGTGTAAAATGCCGCCACACGCCACGGTCTTCACTGCGGAGTTGATGGCCATCAGCAAAACTCTTGCATACATCGAGGTTGACGACGATATTTTGCATGTTATTTTGACTGATTCTCTGAGCAGTCTTGTGGCGCTGCACAGTTTTAACCAGCAACATGTCATCGTACGAGACATTTTATCGCACCTTACTTCGCTGCATCGCATGGGAAAACAGGTCATACTTTGCTGGATTCCAGCACATGTCGGAATCCGTGGTAACGAGCTGGCCGACAGGGCTGCAAGGCGTGCAGCACAAGCGCCAAGGAGTCGCGTTCTCCCACTCCCTGCCAGTGACTACTACCCAATTATCTCATCATTTATTCTCAGACAGTGGCAGGGCAAATGGGACCAAGTGGAGTTCAACAAATTAAAGCAAATCAAACCTTAGCTCCGTGGCCCTCGTCCTTCAGCCAAACTAGAAGGGACGAGGTAGCCATCTGTCGTCTCAGAATTGGTCACACTCTAGCAACACATAGGTATTTATTGTGCGGGGACGACAGGCCGAAATGTGTTAGGTGTAATGCCGCGCTGACTGTGCACCATGTGCTGGTGGCGTGCCAAGCATACACAGAAGAACGTAGGCGCCACTTCGGATAAGATGCGAATGCTCTGAGGTTGAAGAACTTATTGGGAGATTATTACCGATTTATACACAATGGAGCAGTTTTATGCTTCCTTGCGGAGATGGGATTTGACGTAATATATGCACCTGCCTAACTGATTACTTGTTTCCACAGATCTTAGATCAAGCGCCTTAATAGCTACCGATGTTTTATATTCGTTTGTGACAGTCTGACGCGTGCTTAGGCAACCTTGTTATGGGTGCAATATAACCCAATGGGGTTTACGCACCCTAAAACCCCAATAATCATCATTAAAATGGCAAACATGCATAAGAAGTCCCTGGGCCATTTCTGATCACAATGTTGTTTTTCTGGTGTTTTCTGATTTGACACTCATTCCTTTGGAAAATGAAAACTTCCAAAGATATAAGCACTTTAAGTTCAAGTACCTCTGTCTAAGAAATCAGTCCAAGAAAAGAATATTAAAAACATTGAAATAACTTTTTTTTAAACAAGAAAAAAATTGACTACATGTACCTGCTATCCCACCTCAACAAC
Organism: Ashinkailepas kermadecensis; assembly: GCA_034440615.1. Taxonomy (NCBI): domain Eukaryota; kingdom Metazoa; phylum Arthropoda; class Thecostraca; family Neolepadidae; genus Ashinkailepas; species Ashinkailepas kermadecensis. Next base: position 102,396 of record JAOTOM010002485.1, read on the forward strand.
ATATGGGAAGTGTGGGGAAAAGGTTTTGGGTCTGGTGGTATATAATGAAAAATAACATACAATTATCAATAAAAATTAATACAACCTAACCTAGCCTACTGATGTTGGACGGCCTAAAACCTACCGATGTTGAATCACTTAAACGCACTAATATTGTATTACTTAAAACCTACGGATGTTGGATTGCCTAAATATGACTTTAAAATGTGATTTTCAAAACAAATTGCAGAGGACTGTCCATAATAGCCACTGCACGTGGAGGGCATGTATTGTGAAATAAATAAATAAATATATAAATAGGAAGACGTCAGCTTTCCACAGCCGCCGGCTGCCAGCGACCATCGTGCAGACAGCGGGTCAGGCGTGCACGGTCCAGGTCGCGGACCGCTGATAGGTCATTCACATTATGGCCAGATCAGGTCGCGAATGGTGCCGTTGCTGTGTCCGTTCCCGAAGCCGTCCCGTCGGCTCCTGCGACGTCATTTGCGCGAGGGGTATCTCAGCTGAGGCCACCATTGGTAGCCTTACCCGCTGGCGTGTGTGTTCCCTTGCCGCCCCAGTTCAGTACATAGGATCAAGTTCAAGCCGCGCTGTGACAGACGGTCACCACGTGTGCGCAGACCACTCGTACATTACGGCTGCGATGCGAGTGATGAATGAAAGCAGGCGAAGTTACAGGTGAAAGATTCTTATATTGTGAGTTCATGTCTGTATTTTTTCTCACCAACCACAGTTGGCGATCCACGCAGGTAGTCGTGCTGCTGCCGTTGTTACTTGGTTACGTTATAAATTCGCGATACATTCGTACTTGAAATACGTATGCGCAAATACACGTGAAAATCGTACTAAGAACATATTCGCACTCGATATATTCGTATTCGGGGAGTTTTATGAACCACGCAAGCAGGACGCTACATCTGCAGTTGGGTCGAAGGTAACCATTTTTATGCAATTTTCCAATTTGTGACTTGCATCCTCAATGACAGATGCAGCCAGCTTCCTGCACACAGACATAGCGAACAGATGTCATCAGCGGGTATCAACAAACACCCCCTGCCACACCAATTATTTTCACAATTTGCCACCAATATATACAGACTGCATATGCACCCACAAACCAAACGCGTGCATCCATTCATGTGTAGGCTTAACCGTAAGCATGCAAATAAAGGGCATAATCATTTGCAATAATGTCTTGCGGCTCATTGGTGCAGATTGCTTTTGAACCATTCATGCACCAGACACACACACACACACACACATATATATATATATATACAAATGCACAAATATATATTACGTGGGATATATGGGGCCTCCTGTCGGTGGCGGATCCAGGGACGGAAGTTGGGGCACATGCCCCCCCCATGAAAGGTGGCGTCCCTTCGACCAGGAAAACGCGTCCCTCCGCGAAGGCTCGAGTGCACCCCAACACCCTCGAATTTTTCAGCCACAGGCGCCTCTCGGCAGGAAAGGCACCCCTCAAGCTGCTTTCGCGGTGGCGCCACTCAAGCCCATGTCCCCCCCCCCAAAAAAAAATTCCTTGATCCGTCCCTGCCTCTTGTGGCAGCTATTGGCTTCCTGTGGCGGCCATGGGACCTCTTATGACGACAAAGGGCCTCCTATTGCGGTCTAGGGGCGGTCAGATCATTTCAGGCGGTCTTCTGTGGTTACTTTTCGGAAATTCTCCTGCCACTGAAGGGAAGAAGCTATGGCGCACTTAGCTCCCCCCCCGTCTGTCCTCTCTTCCGCTCTCGAACGGGGTGACAACACAGCTAAAACGGACGGTAGAGGGAGCCTACCAATATCGGGAAAAATCCCTTTATTTTGGAGGCACTTGATGGTCAGCCTGCCGGAAACGGCACATTGTTAGGCAGGAAAGATTGTTACTGGGTCATTTCGGATACATTTTGCTGAAGCTGAAGAATAGTTCTTTCAATTGGTATACGTCAAAGTGATCTATATTGCCATAAAACATGCAAGAGAGCGTAGAGAAAAACGGTAAAATTGCATGTAAACCAATGGTGAAGGGAAACCTTCAAGCCCGCTACCAAACCCACTTCAG
>JAOTOM010002486.1:0-17500 GCA_034440615.1 Ashinkailepas kermadecensis
ACTGATGTAAAAGCCCTGGAGTACTCGGAAATATCGTGCCAAAATTGTCTCTAAAATTTGTGCCTGCAAAGCATTGTAATTCCGTCAGCAAATTCGGAGTGAATAGTGAAATAGTGTTGGGTGACCATCAGTTGGGCAATTAAAATGTTGGTGTTGCCAGCACCAATATTTCAATTGGTGTCAGGGGCGGATACAGGAGGGGCACTGGAAGCATGTATCCCCTCCCCGGCGAAAGGCGTCGCTCCTCCGGCCGGAAAAGACACCGCCTCAGGGGCGGATACAGGAGGGGCACTGGAAGCATGTACCCCTCCCGGCTAAAGGCGTCGCTCCTCCGGCCGGAAAAAGACACCGCCTCAGAAAGACTACCCAACGCCACGCTCAACGAAACTTTCCGCTAAGGCGAAATGTACCCACACCCCCGATGAGAATACCTGGATCCACTCCTGATTGGTGCTGTACCGGTAATACCAAGCATGCATGAGCCATCGGCCCTGTCTGTTGCGATATGTCTGGCATCTATTGCTTGCAGTTGCACTATTGTTGCATTCCCGCAAATATCTCACGCTCCTTGACGGTGCCGCCGTCTTCAATCAGTACCACCGCTGTCACCATGTGCGATATGTTGCAATTTGATTCGTAGGTCAGGCTCAGATAAGGCTGAAGTGCTGACCTCGTCTGTAACTTCCGAAATGTTGTTCGAAAACACTATTTGCTTGTGCTTGTTTATTTCATGCTAGCTGAAAGAAACGAATCGGTGCTGCATGACCACGGAAGTTGATGTGCCCTAAAGCCCAAATAACTAATTGCGAAAACTCTTGTTCAAATATATCCTGCGCCCTGCCTTAAAGCAGAGTGAACTGCTCTCGTTGGTTGGGGAAGCATTCCTTAATTCTTGTTCTGCACCAGAGCACTCCGGTCAAATTTCCTGATTCCTTCCTGGGGACGAGTGGTCTGGGGGTAAGATGCTCGTCTCACAATCGAAAGGTTGTGGGTTCGAGTCTCACCTGTCGCTACTCTTCGCCCGCGACCAATCGGCGTGAGAGGTTGGCGACGCTACATGACTCAACGGTCCACGTGTCGTAAAACCAATAACCAACCAACCAACCTGATTCCTTCCTCATTCTCAGTGGGACGATCCATTTCCGGCACCATGAAGGTGTGATGGCCCGCGGAAAGGGACGGAGACTTAACTTAGAACAACGACCCCGACTTGTGTTCCGGTACTGAACAGCCCTGATCGCATGTATGCCCGTCCTGTGCTCTGACAGCATGGGAGCACTGTCAACGTTATCCAGCATGTTTCGGCCTACTACAAATTACATAGACTATCACATTCTCACAATTAAGCATAACTAAGTTGCCAATGACGTCACTCTGGCCTTGTGCGTGCGTCATCATTCGCTTTGTACGCGAAATTCCCTACTGCACCAGGCATCGCCGCATGTTAGTTTATCCACAACTTCAACTATATAATTTGTGCTACTACTCAAGCCACCATGCCCACAAAGGTACCTTGAAGTCGGCAGTTTGCTCCTTCATTATATCACCAGATGCCTAACACGAACCTTTGAAATGGGCACATCGCTTTGGCTGCGTGACGCCACTGTGAAGTGATTACGTTGGGATCTCGTGACCCGATCCTTGGGTTTAAAAGATGCACATGAATGTCTTGAAAACTTGGCCGAGCTACAGACATAAATTTAGCAGCGACAACTTTGAGAGAAAGGTGACTCCGGCTGACGCTCCCCACCCCCACCACCACCATCCACAGTAACTCCGGATTAATCCAGAGAAATGAATAGCCAACTAATTGTGGTAACTTTGCACTGCCCTCATGCAGAGGTTAAAGGAAATCGGTTTCAGCACCTGAAAGACGCCGAATAAATCAGTTATGCCTTTTGGGAAAGCTTAAAGAAAACGACATGCAACGTTCTCAGTCAGAACATATGCTTTTTGCCTTTGTTTCAACGATCCTTGAAATTGAAACACTCGTAGCAATATTTCTTGCTGGAGTTGGCTTCAATACGGATATGCGTCTGTCTTTCGACATCAGATGACATAACTCGGACCACGCTTAGTTGTGTTTCCACAGAACTGGCAGAATGGGTTTGAATGCAGGCGTCATGTCGACCGTATCTCAGTCAAGGCAATGTAGGCAGCTGCCACTGGTGGGCCGGTGTCGTGACACAGCCGTCACTGGTGGGCCATTGATGCAGACAGTCGTCGCCGATGGGCCAGTGATGTAGGCAGCCGTCACTGATGGGCCGGTGTCGTGACACAGCCGTCACTGATGGGCCGGTGTCGTGATACAACCGTCACTGATGGGTCATTGATGCAGACAGTCGTCGCTGGTGGGTCAGTAATGTAGGCAGCCGTCACTGATGGTTCGGGGGTACAGACAGCCATCACTGATGAACTAGTAATGTAGACAGTCGTCACCGGTGAGGGGTGTCATGACGCAGTTGTCACCGGTGAGCGGTGTCCTGACGCAGTTGTCACCGGTGAGCGGTGTCCTGACGCAGTCGTCACCGGTGTGCCGGTGTCATGACGCAGTTGTCACCGGTGAGCGGTGTCCTGACGCAGTTGTCACCGGTGAGGGGTGTCCTGACGCAGTCGTCACCGGTGTGCCGGTGTCCTGACGCAGTTGTCACCGGTGAGCGGTGTCATGACGCAGTTGTCACCGGTGAGGGGTGTCATGACGCAGTTGTCACCGGTGAGGGGTGTCATGACGCAGTTGTCACCGGTGAGGGGTGTCATGACGCAGTTGTCACCGGTGAGCGGTGTCGACGCAGTTGTCACGGTGAGCGGTGTCATGACGCAGTTGTCACCGGTGAGGGGTGTCATGACGCAGTTGTCACCGGTGAGGGTGTCATGACGCAGTTGTCACCGGTGAGGGGTGTCATGACGCAGTTGTCACCGGTGAGCGGTGTCATGACGCAGTTGTCACCGGTGAGGGGTGTCATGACGCAGTTGTCACCGGTGAGGGGTGTCATGACGCAGTTGTCACCGGTGAGGGGTGTCATGACGCAGTTGTCACCGGTGAGCGGTGTCATGACGCAGTTGTCACCGGTGAGGGGTGTCATGACGCAGTTGTCACCGGTGAGTGGTGTCATGACGCAGTTGTCACCGGTGAGGGGTGTCATGACGCAGTTGTCACCGGTGAGCGGTGTCATGACGCAGTTGTCACCGGTGAGGGGTGTCATGACGCAGTTGTCACCGGTGAGGGGTGTCATGACGCAGTTGTCACCGGTGAGGGGTGTCATGACGCAGTTGTCACCGGTGAGCGGTGTCATGACGCAGTTGTCACCGGTGAGGGGTGTCATGACGCAGTTGTCACCGGTGAGGGGTGTCATGACGCAGTTGTCACCGGTGAGGGGTGTCCTGACGCAGTTGTCACCGGTGTGCCGGTGTCATGACGCAGTTGTCACCGGTGAGGGGTGTCCTGACGCAGTTGTCACCGGTGAGGGGTGTCATGACGCAGTTGTCACCGGTGAGCGGTGTCATGACGCAGTTGTCACCGGTGAGGGGTGTCATGACGCAGTTGTCACCGGTGAGCGGTGTCATGACGCAGTTGTCACCGGTGAGCGGTGTCATGACGCAGTTGTCACCGGTGAGCGGTGTCATGACGCAGTTGTCACCGGTGAGGGGTGTCATGACGCAGTTGTCACCGGTGAGCGGTGTCATGACGCAGTTGTCACCGGTGAGCGGTGTCATGACGCAGTTGTCACCGGTGAGGGTGTCATGACGCAGTTGTCACCGGTGAGCGGTGTCATGACGCAGTTGTCACCGGTGAGCGGTGTCATGACGCAGTTGTCACCGGTGAGGGTGTCATGACGCAGTTGTCACCGGTGAGCGGTGTCATGACGCAGTTGTCACCGGTGAGCGGTGTCATGACGCAGTTGTCACCGGTGAGCGGTGTCATGACGCAGTTGTCACCGGTGAGCGGTGTCATGACGCAGTTGTCACCGGTGAGCGGTGTCATGACGCAGTTGTCACCGGTGAGGGGTGTCATGACGCAGTTGTCACCGGTGAGGGGTGTCATGACGCAGTTGTCACCGGTGAGGGTGTCATGACGCAGTTGTCACCGGTGAGGGGTGTCATGACGCAGTTGTCACCGGTGAGCGGTGTCATGACGCAGTTGTCACCGGTGAGCGGTGTCATGACGCAGTTGTCACCGGTGAGCGGTGTCATGACGCAGTTGTCACCGGTGAGCGGTGTCATGACGCAGTTGTCACCGGTGAGCGGTGTCATGACGCAGTTGTCACCGGTGAGCGGTGTCATGACGCAGTTGTCACCGGTGAGGGTGTCATGACGCAGTTGTCACCGGTGAGGGGTGTCATGACGCAGTTGTCACCGGTGAGGGGTGTCATGACGCAGTTGTCACCGGTGAGCGGTGTCATGACGCAGTTGTCACCGGTGAGCGGTGTCATGACGCAGTTGTCACCGGTGAGGGGTGTCATGACGCAGTTGTCACCGGTGAGCGGTGTCATGACGCAGTTGTCACCGGTGAGCGGTGTCATGACGCAGTTGTCACCGGTGAGGGTGTCTGGTGTCATGACGCAGTTGTCACCGGTGAGCGGTGTCATGACGCAGTTGTCACCGGTGAGCGGTGTCATGACGCAGTTGTCACCGGTGAGGGGTGTCATGACGCAGTTGTCACCGGTGAGGGGTGTCATGACGCAGTTGTCACCGGTGAGCGGTGTCATGACGCAGTTGTCACCGGTGAGCGGTGTCATGACGCAGTTGTCACCGGTGAGGTGTCCTGACGCAGTTGTCACCGGTGAGCGGTGTCCTGACGCAGTTGTCACCGGTGAGCGGTGTCCTGACGCAGTTGTCACCGGTGAGCGGTGTCATGACGCAGTTGTCACCGGTGAGGGGTGTCATGACGCAGTTGTCACCGGTGAGCGGTGTCATGACGCAGTTGTCACCGGTGAGGGTGTCATGACGCAGTTGTCACCGGTGAGGGTGTCATGACGCAGTTGTCACCGGTGAGGGGTGTCATGACGCAGTTGTCACCGGTGAGCGGTGTCATGACGCAGTTGTCACCGGTGAGGGGTGTCATGACGCAGTTGTCACCGGTGAGGGGTGTCATGACGCAGTTGTCACCGGTGAGGGGTGTCATGACGCAGTTGTCACCGGTGAGGGGTGTCATGACGCAGTTGTCACCGGTGAGGGGTCGTTGACGCAGTTGTCACCGGTGAGGGGTGTCATGACGCAGTTGTCACCGGTGAGGGGTGTCCTGACGCAGTTGTCACCGGTGAGCGGTGTCATGACGCAGTTGTCACCGGTGAGCGGTGTCATGACGCAGTTGTCACCGGTGAGCGGTGTCATGACGCAGTTGTCACCGGTGTGCCGGTGTCCTGACGCAGTTGTCACCGGTGAGGGGTGTCATGACGCAGTTGTCACCGGTGAGCGGTGTCATGACGCAGTTGTCACCGGTGAGGGGTGTCATGACGCAGTTGTCACCGGTGAGGGTGTCATGACGCAGTTGTCACCGGTGAGCGGTGTCATGACGCAGTTGTCACCGGTGAGCGGTGTCATGACGCAGTTGTCACCGGTGAGCGGTGTCATGACGCAGTTGTCACCGGTGAGCGGTGTCTGACGCAGTTGTCACCGGTGAGCGGTGTCATGACGCAGTTGTCACCGGTGAGCGGTGTCATGACGCAGTTGTCACCGGTGAGCGGTGTCATGACGCAGTTGTCACCGTGTGCCGGTGTCATGACGCAGTTGTCACCGGTGAGCGGTGTCATGACGCAGTTGTCACCGGTGAGCGGTGTCATGACGCAGTTGTCGTCACCGGTGAGCGGTGTCATGACGCAGTTGTCACCGGTGAGCGGTGTCATGACGCAGTTGTCACCGGTGAGGGTGTCATGACGCAGTTGTCACCGGTGAGCGGTGTCATGACGCAGTTGTCACCAGTGAGCGGTGTCATGACGCAGTTGTCACCGGTGAGCGGTGTCATGACGCAGTTGTCACCGGTGAGCGGTGTCATGACGCAGTTGTCACCGGTGAGCGGTGTCATGACGCAGTTGTCACCGGTGAGGGGTGTCATGACGCAGTTGTCACCGGTGTGCCGGTGTCATGACGCAGTTGTCACCGGTGAGCGGTGTCATGACGCAGTTGTCACCGGTGTGCCGGTGTCATGACGCAGTTGTCACCGGTGTGTCGGTGTCATGACGCAGTTGTCACCGGTGAGCGGTGTCATGACGCAGTTGTCACCGGTGAGCGGTGTCGTGACGCAGTTGTCACCGGTGAGGGGTGTCATGACGCAGTTGTCACCGGTGAGCGGTGTCATGACGCAGTTGTCACCGGTGAGCGGTGTCATGACGCAGTTGTCACCGGTGAGCGGTGTCATGACGCAGTTGTCACCGGTGAGCGGTGTCATGACGCAGTTGTCACCGTGTGAGGGTGTCATGACGCAGTTGTCACCGGTGAGGGTGTCATGACGCAGTTGTCACCGGTGAGCGGTGTCATGACGCAGTTGTCACCGGTGTGCCGGTGTCATGACGCAGTTGTCACCGGTGAGGGGTGTCATGACGCAGTTGTCACCGGTGAGCGGTGTCATGACGCAGTTGTCACCGGTGAGGGGTGTCATGACGCAGTTGTCACCGGTGAGGGGTGTCATGACGCAGTTGTCACCGGTGAGCGGTGTCATGACGCAGTTGTCACCGGTGAGTCGGTGTCCATGACGCAGTTGTCACCGGTGAGCGGTGTCATGACGCAGTTGTCACCGGTGAGCGGTGTCGTGACGCAGTTGTCACCGGTGAGCGGTGTCATGACGCAGTTGTCACCGGTGAGGGGTGTCATGACGCAGTTGTCACCGGTGAGCGGTGTCATGACGCAGTTGTCACCGGTGAGCGGTGTCATGACGCAGTTGTCACCGGTGAGCGGTGTCATGACGCAGTTGTCACCGGTGAGGGGTGTCATGACGCAGTTGTCACCGGTGAGCGGTGTCCTGACGCAGTTGTCACCGGTGAGCGGTGTCATGACGCAGTTGTCACCGGTGAGGGGTGTCATGACGCAGTTGTCACCGGTGAGGGGTGTCATGACGCAGTCGTCACCGGTGAGGGGTGTCATGACGCAGTTGTCACCGGTGAGGGGTGTCATGACGCAGTTGTCACCGGTGTGTCGGTGTCATGACGCAGTTGTCACCGGTGAGGGGTGTCATGACGCAGTTGTCACCGGTGAGCGGTGTCATGACGCAGTTGTCACCGGTGAGCGGTGTCATGACGCAGTTGTCACCGGTGAGCGGTGTCATGACGCAGTTGTCACCGGTGAGGGGTGTCATGACGTAGTTGTCACCGGTGAGGGGTGTCATGACGCAGTTGTCACCGGTGAGGGGTGTCATGACGCAGTTGTCACCGGTGAGGGGTGTCATGACGCAGTTGTCGCCGGTGTGTCGGTGTCATGACGCAGTTGTCACCGGTGAGCGGTGTCATGACGCAGTTGTCACCGGTGAGCGGTGTCATGACGCAGTTGTCACCGGTGTGCCGGTGTCATGACGCAGTTGTCACCGGTGAGCGGTGTCCTGACGCAGTTGTCACCGGTGAGCGGTGTCATGACGCAGTTGTCACCGGTGAGGGGGTGTCATGACGCAGTTGTCACCAGTGAGCGGTGTCATGACGCAGTTGTCACCGGTGAGGGGTGTCATGACGCAGTTGTCACCGGTGAGGGGTGTCATGACGCAGTTGTCACCGGTGAGGGGTGTCATGACGCAGTTGTCACCGGTGAGGGGTGTCATGACGCAGTTGTCACCGGTGAGGGGTGTCATGACGCAGTTGTCACCGGTGAGGGGTGTCATGACGCAGTTGACACCGGTGAGCGGTGTCCTCCCTGCGGTGGGACGTCGCCCCCGGCCGGGTCAGTTTGTTGACTCTGGTGCAGCGGCGTAACTGTAGACGGCCGTGCAACCGTGCCGCCAGAGCTGCAGCGAGTCGAGCAGCCGCCCCACGGCCGACGGCCGCCGCGACCGTCGCTGGTCGCCAGCCGCCAGTCGTTAGTCGCCGGTCGCCTGACCGCCGCGTCGCCTCGACAGACGCCTCCTGTCGCCATCTGCAGTGTGACTGTGCTGCTGGCGACTGTGGCGGTGGGTGGTGGTGGTGGTGACCGCCGTGGTGTGACGTCACTCCGTGGGACCTCCAGTGGGTGTGCTGTCTGTCCACAGCGCACGTCATTGGCTGGCAGGTGGACGGTGACGGTGTGCTCAGTGGAGCGGCCGCCTGCCACAGCTGCCGGCAGCTGCTGACGACGCTGCCGGTACTGTGGCGTAGTGGTGCCTCGTTTGCGGCAGTCGAGAGACCGTGGCGAGCCATTCGTGCTGCCGGCACAGCACGGCACACGGCCGTCAGCACAGCATGCACAGAGCCGGGCTGGAAAGTGCCGCCGGAATGAGCCGCTTGGCACGAGCCGGACCAGCTCGGGGACGACGCGCCGGGTTTGGCAGCCTTCAGTGGGACGAGACCAACGCCGCAGTCCAGGCATGCCGCGATGCATGACAGCTTACCCGACCGAGATCGCAGCCTGGTCTGTGTCAACAACCGGAGAGCCGGTGAATGTTGTTTTCGAGTGAACTGTTCTGCAACGTCCGGTGACTTGTCACAGGGCGACATCAGGTGAACTGTCACACAGCGACGACAGGTGAACTGTGGCAACCAGGTGAATTGTCGCAACGACTTAGGTAATTGTATACAAGAAAGGACGAAGGTAGGCGACGTCAGGTGAATTGTCGCAGAACGACTTCAGGTGATTAGCGACATCAGGTGAACTGTCACACAGCGACGACAGGTGAACGGGTAGGACGACGCAGGGAATTAAAATGTGAATTGTCACACAGACATCAGGTACTGCGACGACAGGTGAACTGTGGTAGGACGACGTCAGGTGAATTGTCGCAGGACGACATCAGGTGAATTGTCACACAGCGACGACAGGTGAACTGTGGCAGGACGACGTCAGGTGAATTGTCGCAGGACGACGTCAGGTGAACTGTCATACAGCGACGACAGGTGAACTGTGGCAGGACGACGTCCGGTGACTTGTCATATGGCGACGTCAGGTGAATTGTCACACAGCGACGACAGGTGAACTGGGGCAGGACGACGTCAGGTGAATTGTCCATATGGCGACGTCAGGCGAGGGCGAGGTCCGGTGAGTTGGTACACTGCGACGCCAGGTGGATTGTCACAGCGACGTCAAGACTGCTTTCTATATCTCGCTGGCGCCGAGAGCTCTCCAGGCTCGAGTGACTTCCGAACAGCAGCTGGCCACAGTTTACGACGCTGATTCACACGACGCCTCTCCACATGACACTGGCCGTCCGACGCTGCCGCCCTGACAGCACCCGCCGCGTGACCATCGCCGGAGCACCACGGCGCCACGTGGGCGGCATGGGAGGCAGCTTCGGCTCACCGGTGGTGACCATATCACCACGGGGCGCCTCTGAAGACGAGGGCACCTCTGAGGAGAACCCAGCGTCGCTGGGGCCGCCAGAGGCGTCATCAGCGTCACCGTCGGCGTCAGCACCAGCAGCGGTGGCGGCGGGCCAGCGGGGGCCGGCCGGCTGCCGGTTCGGCCGTCACTCTCTGCCGCCTATCCTTGAGGAGTACTGTCTGCAGGGCGATGCGGGGTGCGGCGACTGCCCGCCGCGGGTCTCGCAGGAGACCCTCGGCTGTCGGTCGGCCAGAGCGACACGTCAGCACCCGGGCGGCCACGGCGGTCGCTGGTTCGTGTTGAAGGGAGGCACAGCCGCCGCCACCCGGCCGCAGTCTGCGTCGGCGGCACGAGACATGACGCACCTCGGACGCGATCGTGACAGGATCGACGGCAGACACCAGCAGCGGCATCCAGCCGACCTCGGTGACCTCGGTGCCGTCAGTGTTCCGGCCGCCACCCTGTCGAGAGAACCGTGCCACTCGCCCGCGAGCCACGCCCGACCGGCTCCCACCTCGGCCGACCCGCCACGTGTCACACGAGGTCACAGTTGGGACCGCACGACCGAGCGTGTCAGACCGCAGCCGCCCAGACGGACGGCACGGGCCAACTCGACCGACCTGACCGGGGTCGTGCTGCGGCGAGACGTGTCGCCCGAGGCGGCGCCGGCCGACCGAGGCCTGCCCAGCCCGCGTCTCGAGCAGCACAAGCAGCGCCGTATCGACGCGTGTCTGGAGGCACTGCTCTCGGGCAGTGGTCGGGCGCCGGCCGTCTGGCGGGCGACGCGGCAGGCCGCCTGTGTGCCCGGCTCGGCGGACACGGTCTCGGCTGGTGAGTGGCCGCTGATGGTCCGTGTCGGACAGCTGTCAGAGTCGGTCCGTGTCGGACAGCTGTCGGAGTCGGTCCGTGTCGGACAGCTGTCAGAGTCGGTCCGTGTCGGACACGGTCCCCGCTGGTGAGTGGCCACTGATGGTCCGTGTCGGACAGCTGCCAGGGTCGGTCCGTGTCGGACAGCTGTCAGAGTCGGTCCGTGTCGGACAGCTGTCAGGGTCGGTCCGTGTCGGACAGCTGCCAGGGTCGGTCCGTGTCGACAGGGTCGGTCCGTGTCGGACACGGTCCCCGCTGGTGAGTGGCCACTGATGGTCCGTGTCGGACAGCTGCCAGGGTCGGTCCGTGTCGGACACGGTTCCCGCTGGTGAGTGGCCATTGATCACCGACCAGTCCGCCGCAGCGGCCAGTTACGTCCGCCGCAGCGGCCAAACCAACGTCACTTCCCGCAGACGACCTGCTACTGCAATGCAGTTGGCTCTGTTTCCACCTGAAGAGATTCGCTTATGCTGACCGTGTAGCTGGTGCAGAGGTGTTTTTATTGCAGGGAAGTGGTATATATCGGGCTCATGTGCTGATCTTTGTGTTTTAGTGCAACGCTAGATAAAATGACTGGTGCTGTCCATTCAGCATCTGGGTAGAGCACAGAGGACTCGATGGGGTGGGTGGAGTAGGAGCACAGTGCACAGATGTGGGTGTCAGTGCACCCACACCATGTTGGTAACCTTGTTAGATCGACACCGTTCATAGATGGTACGACAGTCATGTCGCATCTCCAGAGGATGTATTTTCTCCTTTATGCACTGATGACGTCATACTTCACCGAACTAACTGACTCGAGTGCACGGGTTTCATATGTGAAGCTTCATGTCTCTATCTCCTTGGCGGGGTTCGAGCTCCTCCAACGTCCAATATATCACCTTCAGTAATTATGGATTTTAACAGGTGACCCTGTGTGCTAGCCTCTTGTCGGTATGTTGAATTATTCAGCCTTACCTTTGTTCTCTGCCCTACACCTGCTTGTGTCGGTTTATGACAACGGTCGATACTGTTCATGCGGTTGTGCTCTGAGAACACTATTTGTTAGGATTCCACTGAGAGGCCTTGCCTGGTTTGGAATTACCTAAGCCCCCTGTCGAACCGCCTTTTCAAAGAAAACTGGTGTATTCCGACATAACCTTTGTGTGGGGATGTGAAGGGCATTTTGGTTTAGGGATAAGAGGCTAGTCGTAAAGCTGGTAGGATGATACGCTATTTGTCGTGTTCGACCTGCTATTTGCGGAGGGTTTCAGATCATCGCAAGAAGCCTATATACGTTATTACCCCGGCTTGCTTCATAGCTCGATCTAACCAGTAGATTTATTGCTTATTGTTGCTATGGCAAGGAGGTTGGAAGTATATTTGGAAGGAAATCAATGTTTCGGTTTTTCTCAGTAAGTTTATTCACTTGGAAAATTAAGGGAAAAAGACCGAAGGCTGCATAAGCAACTCTGGCATACGATACTACCCTATCCTATTTATGCAATTGAATCGCCTTTTCAAGAAATGTGCACCAAAATGTTTGTGGTGCTGGCTGGCGAGGTCACGATTCACACTGTCCATGTTAAATGGAATTTATGGTGTAGTCTCTCACCTTCACTCTCTCATCACCTTCACTGATCACTTCATCTCTCATCATCTCACCTTCACTCTCTCACCTTCACTCTCTCATCCCGAACCCAACATCCGATCTGGAATTCCAAGTTGGCAACTGAACTTCACTTCGCTTGATCCACTACAGGTCAGTACCAAACACATCTAGGAACTTCACAGGTCACTAGACTATTCACAGGTCGCCGGTTATTCCAAGGGCGGCCTGTCCGGATGTCGAACATACATTTTTGTATCCACTTTCTCAAGTGCGATTCCGCGTTCACACTGGATGATTGCATAGACGTTCCCAAAATTGTATTTCCGTAATGGTGAAACATGTAGGCCCCTATGCTGGAAGCGGGTACAACAATAGCCAACTAATGCCGAATTGGTGCTGGAAAACTCCCACCGGAGGCTATTTGACCCCGTGCATACCCATAAGGCTAATTAATGTGTTCACTTATAAAAATTGGCTAGGCTATAATAGCCACAGTGATTCGACCCTGGCTAAATGGTCAGTACCTGGTGTTGCAGTCCTAAATGGACCTTCGCTTGTTTGTTGTTGTTGTTGTTGTTGAAGAGACTTCCAACGTCGCAGTTACGCATGGAGACACTTTGTTCCCTGTGTGGTACGATGCTTCTCTATTCCGGAAGAGGCTGCCGGTGCTAAGGGTAACGACAACCCTGATCTTAACACTCTAAGCCGGGAGGGTCGCGTGTCCATGCTTCGAGTCATTGCCAGTGCTCAAGGTAACGACAGGCCTGACCTTAGCACTCCAGACCGGGAGAATCACGAGTCCAGGCTTCGGGTCGTTGTCAGTGCTAAGGGTAACGACAACACTGATATTAATACCCCTGGCCGGAATGGTCGTATGACCATGCTTCCGATCGTTGTCAGTGCTAAGGGTAACGACACGGCCAGAGCCAGCAGGGTTCGCTCCAATGTGAAGAGCCGGAATACTTTGGTAATACTGCAGCCCCCAGAGACGTGGGCTGCAGCCGACTTGGACCAGTGGCTGTACGGCCACTTCTCGGTACACTAGAGCTACACCACGCGTGGAATGGAGACTCTCGCGAAGGCCCATCCCCTCGACGTCCCCACCTCCCCGGTTTGCGCCTCACCGGTTTTTTTTCTTCTCTTGATCAGCGAATCTCGCTTTCAAATAGACACGACACAGCGGCAATTGCGGGAGTTTGGTGACATTAAGGAACTCACTTCGCCTCTTCATTAATGCACTCGTGTTTCACTCAACCAACTCGTGCCACGGTACCATTGATGTACTTGGTACCCCACGTAAGTATATATTTAAAACGTTGTATCATGACGAATGATTCCGTCTGGTTTCCGCTATGAAGAAATGAATACCCTTGGATTTGATGGGGTGTAGAAGAGATAAATATTTTATATAGGGTTAAGATGCATTGGCCTTGTGCTAAAACTGAATTATTGGTTTAATATCTGACTTGCTCCTCGACCAGATCACTTCTTCCCCATATACACACCTACCTGCCTCATGTCTACCTTTCTATGCATCCTTGTCTTGCGTCCTTGGCAACAAAGATGACCGAAAATCTATCACCCGAGAAAATCTACTACCTGAGAAAATATACCACCCGAGAAATATGCCAACCGAGAAATCTACCACCCGAGAAAATCTACCACTTGACAAGAAACAAAATGTTGAAAGGCAATATTTAGGTTGATTTTCTTATGAAACTCCCACCGGTATAATGATTAAGATTTCCGGGAAGTGGAAGTTATCGTCTCATGCCTCCTTTTCTGTGTCCGTGTATGCTAATGGGGTAGAAAGGTGGGCACAAGCCACTTCGAAGTTGATTATTTTCCTGCAGCACCCAGAAGTTCGTTAAGGTTCCTCAAGATCAGGGCCCCCGTACCCCCACATCCTGTATCCACACGGATGGTCCGTGCTGTTTTTGAGTGAACGTACGAATGAAGACTGAAGGTACTGGAAATCGTCGGGAAAAGTCTGAAGATCTGGGAATATTGCGAGCATATCGTCTAACCCTGCCAAAGCTTGTGTGTTTTTTTCCTCTTGCTTCCACTTCAGTAATATTGCTGCATGCTTTTTTAAGGGGACCAGGGCTACACATGCATATACTTTTATTTATTTTACTTCAGGTGCATTATTTCTAAACTACATTCAACTAACAGGCAGCCCCAACCCCAATAAACTAAGAATGTGGCTTCGTATAGAAAGAGAGAGCTGGTAATCATGCTCTTCATATCCAACAGGCGGAAAAGATATTATGAAATCCAATACTTAGGTGTATCCCTGCATCATCGCTTGGCATATTATGGGATGAAATTGTATCCCTGCATCATTATTTGGCATGTGAGGAGCTGAGACTGTATTTGTGTAGTTACGGTAGTTTGACACTGTACTTTTGCAGTTACGGGAGCTTGACGCAGCACTTCCACTGTAGCTGTAACTGTGGAGACTTATTGTTGACCGTGACCGCTCTGACGGCGTGCCTGACCGTGACCGTTCTGTACTTCCACTGCAGCTGTAACTATGGAGACTTCTTGTTGACCGTGACCACTCTGATGGCGCGTCTGACCGTGACCGCTCTGACGACGTGTCTGACCATGACCGCTGTGACGGCACGTCTAACCGTGACCGCTGTGACGGCACGTCTAACCGTGACCGCTGTGACGGCGCGTCTGACCGTGACCGCTCTGACGGCGCGTCTGACCGTGACGGCTGTGACGGCGCGTCTGACCGTGACCGCTGTGACGGCGCGTCTGACCGTGACCACCCTGACGGCACGTCTGACCGTGACCGCTCTGACGGCGCGTCTGACCGTGACCGCTGTGACGGCGCGTCTGACCGTGACCACCCTGACGGCACGTCTGACCGTGACCACCCTGACGGCACGTCTGACCGTGACCGCTGTGACGGCGCGTCTGACCGTGACGGCTCTGACGGCGCGTCTGACCGTGACCACCCTGACGGCGCGTCTGACCGTGACCGCTGTGACGGCGCGTCTGACCGTGACCGCTCTGATGGTGCAGCTCTGCAGGCGATGGACCACGCCCGGGTGGTGGAGGCCTGCCTGACGCTGCAGTCGAACCACCGAGCCGTGCGGCAGCAGAGCCGCGCTCTGCGCTCCCAGGTGGCCGGTCTCAGCGGCGCCGGCGACGCTCTCGAGGCGCAGACCAGCCAGCTCAGAGCCAAGCTGAAGGCCAGCGAGGCGGAGGTGGCGCTCACCAAGGAGGCGTTAGCAGGTGCGGAGGGTGTCCGTGCGGCGGGCCATTCCAGCCGCCCGGTCATGCGTGACATGCCGTGCCGTGCCCGCCACATTTGGCCATTTCACGCGTCGCTGGCGCGGTGTTACTCAGCGCATCACTCGGCAGAGCACCCCGACACGCCATGCGACGGCATCGGGAAAATTGAATTAAATGGTGTTCTCATCAGTAAAATCCTTAATTTGGTCGGTGGCCGGAAACCCGGACACGAAAAAGGTGCCCGGGTCATCACATATATCGGGATGGCGGTTTGGCTGATATTAAATTGCCGTCGCGTGCACGCTTTGTCAGTTCACAAGCGCTACAAAAAAAGAAGTTTCTTCAACTGAAGTGCCCTTCTGTGCGGGCGACTTCTTACGCTGTTAAACTGCGCCACCGTTCTTGAATGTTTTACGGTGATGCATAAGTAAACATGTGCGGTAGAATGCATGTTTGCCATCAGAACTTCGAGAAATACGCAAACCTACTGATAACGCACGTGGGAAGATAACCGGGTTGTTGGTCTTTGTGGACACCGATATACTCTGCTCTCCATGTTCTGTGCGTCTCTGTTCATTGCTGATGGTGAATAAGAGTAGGCTGCTGCAAAACAATCTCATACAGTCCGATCAAGAACAAATGTAGATGTGCAATAGTTCAAACATCTAGGAAGTTTCACGATAGACCTTTGCCGTTTTAGCGCTCAAGGCGGATCGCAAACGGTTGAAGGCGGAAAAATTCGACTTGTTGAACCAGATGAAGCAGTTGTATCAGACACTGGAAGACAAGGAGAGGGAGCTTCGCGACTTCATTAGAAACTATGAACAGGTGAGATCATGGTTTGTGTGGGGCCGTTCTAGATGTTCTAAGATGTGATTTGTTATCGAGGACAGGAATAACATACCAGTGGGTCCAGAAATTGCTACCAAGGTAGAGCGACAGTGAAGCTTGCATGTGACTGGGTGACCGAACGTGGCTAGGAAACGGTTAGTAGCCATGTACCAAGTCTCCATTAACAATGTGTTGTGTGTACCGTGAAGATCGACTTGTGACTGTTTTGGGCAGCAGCAAGGTACAGGGCATTTCGCATAACTTGTGCAGATAGACATTGAGTTCAATTCTTATATACGGTCTGTGTAGTGTATTCACACGCATGTAAGGATAACATAGTCGTTCTGGGCGTGTAGTGCCGTCATACTTTACTGTGCATGTTATGCGGCGCTATTATTGTTGTCCAGCTATGTAATGCCACCATTGCCATGCCGGCTATGAATTTGTACGTCCACGCCTGTCTCTGGTCACGTGAAGACTACGGAGCGAGTGCGTTGAGAGCGGGATGTCTGGAAAGATGGGGATTGTAGCGTGTGCAACGTGGTAGGGTGTGTGATGAGATCATGATGGAGGGAGGAATGAGCACCATGACAGGATGTGGGACGGCACCTCATCATGCTGTGGGACCCACCATACCTACACCCATCATAGTAGGGTGTGGGGCGGACACAATGGCAGGACATACGCACACACACATACACACTCTTGTTGCAGTGCATTGAGTGGTACGAATGCTAATAATATGACCATATCAAGTCCACACCGGATCGAATCTACGTGCTACCCACCCCATTCTCAAGACAAATGGAGTGCCGATGTTAACGTTTCTCCGTCGCCTGCCCCGCCATCTAGCGGATAAAGGAGAACGACGAGTCGCTGCGATCACTGGCTGCCGAGAGGGACGAGAAGGAGCGCGAGAAGTGGAACATCCTGAAGCACGCGCGAGACGAGACAGAGCGCTCGGTCGGTCTGTCTGCCCAGCTCAGCAACAAGGACGGCCAGCTCAAACAGATCACGGAGGAGCTCAGTGGGGTAACCGTCTACCCGGCCCTGGGCTAACCACTTGTCCAGTAGGGTGACCAATTTTTGAATTTTTGTCTCAAATCCTCGATTCCCGGGAATAATTCGACGTATTTTGTCATAATGAGCTAGAATATTCTATTTTTGTTGAGAAAAAATTGCCTACCCACCTGCCTTAATGTTATGAAGGTTGAACTTTATTTCTTTTTTGCACAATCACTTCACAAGGGCGGCGTTCTTTCATAGGCACCTATCTGATGTCTGTACATCAGTGTTGCAGATATGTACCGTTTTGGGTTTCTTATCACCCTCGTTTTGCCACAACACTCGGCTGTATGCAGCTCCTCGATCGGTATTTCATAAGCTGACTCATAGGTGGCAGCACCGTCGCGCCGCAGTGAACAGATCATTCGGCAATGATCGACCGAGTTTATTGAGACACATGGTCAGATAATGATGCAGGTAGATATTCTGAGATGTGGGATGATTGCATTTTCTGTCAGTGGTGATGAT
>JAOTOM010002486.1:20000-104483 GCA_034440615.1 Ashinkailepas kermadecensis
ACCCCGGTGCATATCTGCAACACTAGTTTACCGACATATCAGGTCTATGAAGGACTAGGTGTCCATGAAGGAATGCCTCCCTCGATACAAGTGATAGTGTGAAAAGTGAAAAATGTCGCGAACCTTGATGACTTTAAGGAAGGACATTATGAAAATTCGATTTTGGGACAAAATTATATATTTGAAACTCAGCATGAAAAACGCATAGAATGATTTCCGGAAATCGAAGATCTGAAAAAAAAAAATGCATAAAGGGGTCACCCTACTATCCAACCCCAAACATCCGTTCTGCCAAGTCATCTTTGGGAATGCCACTGATAGGGACACCACCGAGATTTGTTCCAACTGCATCCACTCCCTTTCCTTGCCCTGCACTCCGTCCACCCTGCCCTGTTTATCTTTCCTCTGCACCATTTTCTCCATCTCTTTCACTCCGCTGTCTCGAAATTGTCCGAACTGACCGCAGAAACACAAATCCAAACACCAAGCCACTATTTGCCCATTGGGGTGAACACTCAAAGGGGCCCTGTGTACTAAAGCATGAAAAACGAGAAAAGAATAAAAAGCAAGTAGTTCTTCACGGATTTGCTCCATCTTGCTCCTGACAGGAAATCCGTGTGACTCAACGCTGCCCTGGATTTGGGAAGCACCGCCCTTTGGGTGTGCTCGTGTTTCTGACCTGATGGTCTCAGGGTAATTGCCCTGTGGAATAGTGCTGTGGTGGAGTTATCGGACATTGGTGCTGGGCGACGGCGCTGGGAGGTGATCCTGACGAATTGATCTTGTAGCAGCGATCTTCTGCTCCTGCGATCATAACGAGGCGCTGCAAAAGTTGCCGGATTGCCGCAAAATGCAATAGCGTGGGATGATACTGACGATGCTAATGTAACAGAAGGAGGGTAAATAATGTCAACCCAACAGGTTGAATAACGGATTAAATAATGTTTTTGGTGGGGATGTTGCCCTTATTGTTCTAGAAATTCGCGTTGGATAAAGAACATCAAAGCAATAATAACGGAGAAGAGCCCGCTGTCAAAAGTGTAAAAGTCAGCTAAGCATACACTTCCCATAGCATGCAACCGTGGTTAAGGAAGGGTGTTCGCTTCGCAGCTGGAATGCTGCGAAGTGTGGTATTGGTAATGGCATGTAAGCGTAAAAATATACAACGTATGTTGCAAAGTTACCTGTCGATTTCGGCCTTAGCCCTTCTCTTGCAGCAGCTCACCGCAACACGAACAACAGATATATACTGGGGATGCAATCTTGTGGGAAATGATAATCATTCTTCATGGTATCTTTTGCGAAACGTAGACCTGATATGACCTGATTATGAATATTGTTGGAACCCGGTCTTTCACGTCCCCTATCTTCAAAACGCTAGTGACTTCGTGCATGATCCGAAAACAATGCGGAAATGCGGTTGCTCCGTGATCCGTGATCCGTGCGGTTACTCCGTGATCCGAAAGAGCTGGTCGGCCTAACCTCTCGCATGAAATTTCTTAGACCTGTACGCAAGCCCTTCTCCGTCCACCGAACCAACTGTGTCGAATTCTGTCCCGTCCATCTGACCAGCTGTGTTGAACCCTTCCTCGGCCATCTGACCAACTACTTGGAATCCTGCCCCTGCTATCTGATCAACAACTGTGTCGAACTATGTCCCGTCCATCTGGCGCACTGTGTCGAAACCTATGCCGGCCATCTAATCAACAATTGTGTCGAATCGTGTCCCAGCCATCTGATCAACAAGTGCATCGAACCCTGCCCCGTCAATCTCACCAACTGTGTCGAACCCTGCCCCGTCAACCTGACCAACAACTGTGTCGAACTCTGCCCCGTCTACCTGACCAGCCGTGTCGAGCCCTGCCCGTCTATCTGACCTCACTTCGGCGGGCGACAGTTGCAGAAGCAGCTGTCCCAGCTGGGCTACTACTCGGACCACGAGTCGGTGAAGGCGGCCGCGGCGCCGGCCACCGTCTCGCTGACGCCCACCGCCGTCGGCACGCCCAACGGACGCGGCTCGAGCGCCGACTCGGGCGTGCGAGTGAGCTCGGACCGCGACTCGGCGGCGGCCGGCGCGTCCGGCCACCTGAGCGACTCGACCACCAGCGGCGAGGGTACGGCCGCCCGGTACTGTGTCGTCGGCCGCGGTGCGTGACGCCGCCGCTCTGCTCGGCTCGGCCGGCGCGCTCGGGCCGGCTCGGCCGCGGCCGGTGTTGGCGGCCGGCCCGTTGGCCAACACTGACGGCCGGGTGGTGTGTGCGCCGGTGCTGTCGAGCACGTGTGAGCTCACCGGTCTGGTCACGGCTGGCGGCCGCGCGGGGAAGCCGGTCTGGACCTGATGGTGGCCAGCTCGGAACACTGGCCGGCCAGAGTTGCGTTGATTCTGTTTCTCGCGCGACTTTTCAGTGACCCACGGCCTGACGCAATGCGTCGGAAAACAGGTGGGCTAAGGCTAACGGCTGGATAAACGAGTTGGAGTGGATCAGTACCCGTGAGTCTGCCCCTTGCTATGAGATCACGATCTCACTCAAGATTAATTATAATCGGGGCTAAGAAAGCCGTCTAACCGGTCTGAGCGCGCCGGCTGTGTTTTACTTGGTTTCACCGTTTGATTATGTTCACTCGCATGTGCCAGACACCGCGCTCTTCTCAACTCCGTTATTTTGTTTCTGTGTTGTTTTAGTTAACGCCGATGCCCCATTTCTACCACACCCATCAATATTGATAATTGCTTTGCCTTTGTTTCTGACTCGCCTTATTTTCAGTCACAGAATGAGTTGATTTCCGGCTGTGTCTCCCAGTTCCTCGGCTTCGAGCCTGTCTCCCATCCCTGCCTGATCTGCAGCGTGTTCTCAGTGGGCGTGGCTACATCATCAGCTGACGCCGCGCACATCACGGGTGACACACGGGTCTGGCGCTGTGGGCGACTGCCGCTACCTCTGCTGACTTGTGGACATATGCGTTCGTGTGTGTGTGTGTGTGTGTGTGTGTGTGTGTGTGTGTGTGTGTGTGTGTGTGCGTGTGTGTGTCGCATTGTGTGTGCGTCTCTGTGTGGCGGTCATAGGTGGAAACCCCGGGGAGTTGTTGGAATCAGAACGTCGCCTGAAATGAAGATGGCCAACTACAGCAGTATATATATATATATATATATATATATATATATATATATATATATATATATATATATATATATATATATATATATATATAAATATATATATGAGTGTGTGTGTGTCTGTGTGTATGCATCTAGGTGGCTGTGTGTGTGTGTGTGTGTGTGTGTGTGTGTGTGTGTGTGTGTGTGTGTGTGTGTGTGTGTCTGTGTGTGTGTGTGTGTGTGTGTGTGTGTCTGTGTCTGTGTCTGTGTCTGTGTCTGTGTCTGTGTCTGTGTCTGTGTCTGTGTCTGTGTCTGTGTCTGTGTGTCTGTGTGTCTGTGTGTCTGTGTGTCTGTGTGTCTGTGTGTCTGTGTGTCTGTGTGTCTGTGTGTCTGTGTGTCTGTGTGTCTGTGTGTATGTGTGTTGTCTGTGTGTCTGTGTATGTGTGTCTGTGTGTGTGTGTGTATGTGTGTGTGTGTGTGTATGTGTGTATGTGTGTATCTGTGTGTATGTGTGTATGTGTGTATATGTGTGTATGTGTGTATGTGTGTATGTGTGTGTGTCTGTGTGTATGTGTGTATATGTGTATGTGTGTATGTGTGTGTGTATGTGTGTATGTGTGTATATGTGTGTATATGTGTGTATGTGTGTGTTTGTGTGTATGTGTGTGTTATGTGTGTATATGTGTGTATATGTGTTATGTGTGTATGTGTGTATATGTGTGTATGTGTGTATGTGTGTATGTGTGTATTGTGTATATGTGTATATGTGTGTATATGTGTATATGTGTATATGTGTATGTGTGTATATGTGTGTATATGTGTGTATGTGTGTATGTGTGTATGTGTGTATGTGTGTATGTGTGTATGTGTGTATGTGTGTATGTGTGTATGTGTGTATGTGTGTATGTGTGTATGTGTGTATGTGTGTATGTGTGTATGTGTGTATGTGTTATGTGGTATGTGTGTTGTGTGTTGTGTGTTGTGTGTTGTGTGTTGTGTGTTGTGTGTTGTGTGTCTGTGTGTCTGTGTGTTGTGTGTCTGTGTGTTGTGTGTTGTGTGTTGTGTTTGTGTTTGTGTGTCTGTGTGTCTGTGTGTCTGTGTGTCTGTGTGTCTGTGTGTCTGTGTGTCTGTGTGTCTGTGTGTCTGTGTGTCTGTGTGTCTGTGTGTCTGTGTGTCTGTGTCTGTGTCTGTGTCTGTGTCTGTGTCTGTGTCTGTGACTGTGACTGTGACTGTGACTGTGACTGTGACTGTGACTGTGACTGTGACTGTGACTGTGACTGTGACTGTGACTGTGACTGTGACTGTGATTACGTGTGCCGGTGTGGATGCGTGTGCTTGTGAAGGTGGACGCTGACGTTGGAGTTGTGTTTGTGAGTGTCGATGCTGACTTTGGAGTTGTGATTGTGAATGTCAATGCTGACTTTGGAGTTGTGATTGTGAATGTCGATGCTGACGTTGGATGTGCGTTGTGAAGGATGATACCGACACTGGATGTGGTCGGTACTGTTCACGAACGTAAGATCACTGAGGTTAATGGTAACATCGAATGTGTGCTGTGAAGGTCGATACTGACGTTGGGTGTGTATTTGCGGAGATTCACTCGTCGAATGCGTGCCGTTGGAGATGGAGTCTCACGTTAAATGTGATCTGTGGTGAAGGTCAATTCTCACGCATGGGTGTCGCCACCGGGGGAGGGGGTGCTTATAAACGTTGGCATTAAAGTTGTAAATGTTAAGCCTAAACCTCCCAATAAAAGTTGGCATTAAACCCATGGCGTTGCACAGTAAATAAAGACGACAATTGGTGCCTTCCCCCTCCCCCTCCCGCCCTCTGGCCAAACGATGCGTCGTCGCCCCTGTCCTGACGTCGGATGTGGGTTCGCTAAGGTTGATACTGGCGTCGGATATCAGTTTGTCAGGGCAGACACCGACCTCAGATGTAGGTTTGTTAACACTCTCGTGTGCGCGGCACCCATTGTGCGAGCGAGGGCTAAGACCAATACTTGCGCCCGATGTGTGCCGTGGGGTTGAGCACTGACGTGGCCAATGTATGCCTGTGAGTGAGCCTACCCCGATCTGACTGGCCTGTCGGTGTGTTACAGCGGCTGGCGTTGCGACCCACGCTGTGGAAGGTGCTCCCACCGACTATGACACGATATCGATTGTGTCGGTTACAGCGTGCAGTCCCTACTACTACTACACCCGTACGTGACTCTCTCTCTCTCGCTCGCTCTCTCTCTCTCTCTCTCTCTCTCTCTCTCTCTCTCTCTCTCTCTCTCTCTCTATTTTTTTCTTTTTTTTTTTTTTTTTTTTTTTTTTTTTCTCTTTTTCTCTCTCTCTCTCTCTCTCTCTCTCTCTCTCTCTCTCTCTCGCGCTTTCTCGCTCTCTCGTTATCTCGTTATCTCGTTATCTCGTTATCTCGTAATCTCATTATCTCACTCTCTCACTCTCTCACTCGCTTTATATTCTTGTCATTTGATCTCTATCCCAGTCTCTTCTTTCTCTCTTGATAATTTGAGAGCAAAATTTCGTGTTTTTGTTCTCCAATTATAATCGCAATTCTGCTTGTTCTAACATTATCACATGCCAATACTGCTCCAAGTCTCCAGACTGGTGTCAGCTTACGACACGCAGGGCATATCGGATTCGGACCGTTGGCTCTTATCACTGGCTGCATGCACATTTTCCCATACACTTGTGCCTGACATATTATCGAATGACTCCGAATAGATCAGTTCTTGTAATTTACTTAGTTTGTGATGCAAGGCGTCCCAGCCTTATTTACAGTTCAATGTTGAAATATTCGTTTCGGCAGGACCGATGTAAAATGCGCATTCAGATTTTATGGTAATTCGATGCTACAAACAGCAATATTTTTGTCGGCATATGGTTTTTCTGATGACGTTTCCTGTCCACATTTCTCACGCTCTTATAACTGACTAGTTTCTCGTTAACTCTCGAGTAATGGTCATCCTGACCATCAGTGTTTCGGCTTCTTCAATTCGGAATATAATTAGCACGTCGTAACATCGTAGTCCAGCTCAGAAACATACATTTCTGAACGCATTACAACTGATGTAAATAATTAGGATCTCAACAATACGGCGATGTCCTGGCTGCAGCCTTGCCCCATGTAAGCACTAGACAGAGGGTTGGTCATGGACAGCAAAACCACTGGAGTGCTATGGTGATGTTCCCCACCTCAACTGAAAAATGGCATTCACTATTTCCAATAGAAACAAGTCAGGATTGGAATCGATATTGAGTTCGTCCTAGAATGTAGCAAGCACAATTTCTATCAACTCTTCTATTGCCACCTATTCTACTGTTATGCTCATATCACCTATTTATCCATTTTCCCTTTTTATGGTTATGTTGACTACTAAATTTACATGCATTAATGACCTTGTCGAAACTAAAAATAAATCGTTCACTTTGAGGGACACGTGGACCCATGTATGGTTTGAACACCAAAAAGCATGAGCAAAACATGCAAAGCTTTCTGGCTAAAGCGTTCATGCTTTCTGGCTAAATATAACTCGATTCTTACTTTCTTAGACTCAGCTCAATTTACCCCCGAAATAGACGGAGCGGTTAGCGTCGCCAGTGTTTCTTCGGCGACCGGTTCTCACCCGAGGAGCACAGAGGCATTCGTTGAGCATCTCTGTCCTTACCAAATCGACTTGCAGACCGAGCCCATTGATCACAGCAGTCATGTACGTACCGCACAGCACCGGCTGCTGTGAGCGGCACAGTCGGCAGTGTGAACAGCACCGATGCACGAGGCGAGGTTGGCCGATGCGCGAGGCGATGGCACGGCTGCGGTGCTGATGTGACAGCCGGTACTTCTGACGCAGCTGTGAACGGCCAGCGCGGCTCGCCCACCAAGTCACCGCTGGCGCTGTCGCACACGGACGTCACCTCCATCTCCAAGTCGGCGGAACAGCTCGACTCGCTGGATCAGCTGGACCGCAAGCTGCGCCCCAAGGGTGCCAAGCAGGGCACGTGGGGCAGCATCACCCGCGTGTTCTCACGCCAGAAACAGCGCAAGCAGCTGCACATGGGCGCCCACGCAAGTTAGTGGTCGCTCTAGATGAGAGGGGTGTCAGGTGTGTCTATTTGACGCTGGACGGGAGGGAAGATGGGGAGGGAGGGGTGGCTGTAGGTGTGCCCAGTTGACCGATGGGTGAGAGGAACATTAGATATAGTGGCTGTGGGTGTGTTCATTTCAGATTGTATGAGAGAGGCGTAAGAGGGATAGCTCTAGACATGTTAACATCGTTGGTGCTGCACGACAGTTATAATTGTTCGGAAGGTTACATCGTGGGTGCTATGCAAGTCGAACTAAATTGATCGTCCGAGTGTGTTCACGATCCAACCACTCCATTCACGTTTGGTGATCTTCCCTGTTCGCCTCCTGTCTGATGATCTTCCCTATACACCTCCTGTCTGGTGATCTTCCCTATACACTTCCTGTCTGGTCTTCTTTGTTCGCCTCCTGTCTCTTCTGAAGTAGTGAATTGTTGCATAGCAACGTGGGGCGCAGACATTGCCGGCAGCGACGCGACTGCCGCCAGCCACGTGCGCCATGCACAGCTGCCGCCGCCCACCGGCTGACACTGTCCTCCGTCTTTGGCAGATGTCCAACGCAATACCTCGAAATCCTCATAGCATTAATCAGCTTGTGATCAGTGTCGTTAACCTCACCACTTGATGTCGGTGTCCATTGTCGCGTCTGCTGGTGTCAGCGGTCGGGGTGGGTGTGGTGTGCCGTCCTCCGCATGACGTGTCGGTGTGTGAACGCTCTCCGGCGCGCCTCTGTCCGGAGCTACGTCCTCGCCTCTTCCGTTCTTTCCGCCTGTTGGCGATTAGCGCACGGCCATTAACACTTGTGAGCCACACGGCGGTGCGACGTCGCCTCACCACCCGTAACGCCTCGCAAACCTCCAGCCGCACACCGACACGACTAGCTCTCCGATCGTCGCATGCTGCCATCTCGCGCCGTGTCCGTGCACCACTAACTCGACCGGCCGCCACCATGCGTGGCTGACAGCGGACGAAGCGTGGTCGCCGCGCTCGTCGCTCTGCTCGTCCCCGCTGACGGACGAATCGTACGCCGAAAAGCTACGCCTGCTGGAAGGAGGCGCAGCAGCTGCCCATGGAGCGCTGGAGAGCCTCCATGGTGTTGGCCTGGCTCCAGGTCACACTGGGCATGCCACAGTATGGCCCGGCCTGCGCTGAGAATGTTCGGTCTGGCAAGGTGGGTCCACAGGGGTGACGCCTCGTGTGTGAGGGTGATAGGTCCGTAGGAGTATCACCTGGTGCGTGAGGATGACGGGTCCGTAGGAGTGGCACCTGGTGTGTGAGGGTGATGGGTCCATAGGAGTGGCACCTGGTGTGTGAACGTGGCGGGTCCGTAGGAATAGCATCTGGTATGTGACGACTTGCTTCCTTTATTTAACGGTTAATGCCTGTTTCGCCACACATGCGCCGCACGTGCACTATTTGGAGATTCCGCGAAAACATCCAAAGTGAGAGATAATACAATGGTATTGATTTTTGGAACCGATGTAGCGATTGCGCAGTGTTCGCCTAATGGAAAGGACAGGGGTGAATGAAATCACACGATGCTCAAAGCCGGTACAAAATATCTACACTAATATGGAGAGCGATTGTTTTCGTATTAGTTATAAACGTCACTATTTGGTTTTCTCTAGCTTTATTTTTGTCCTGATAATCTTGAGAAACACATTCTCCCGGTAGATTAGCTGCTGGTTAATTGTACCCGCCCACCTCTGGCTGAATGTGCCGCACCACCTGCAGGTGATGCTGATTGTTTGTGCCTGTCCACCTCTGGCTAAATGTGCCACACCACCTGCAGGTGATGCTGGAGCTAACTGACCTGGACCTAGAGCGAGGCCTGGGCATCCTACAGCCACTGCACAAGAAGAAGCTGCGCCTGGCCATAGAGGAGCTGCGCCAGCCGCACCTCTGCAAGTACCCGTACATCAGTCAGCTGAACCACGCGTGGGTGTCCACTGAGTGGCTGCCGGACGTGGGCCTGCCGCAGTACGCCCACCTGTTCGGCGCCCACCTGATGGACGGACGCATGCTGGCGCACCTCACCAAGAAGGACATGGAGAAGCATCTGAGCGTGGCCAGGAAGTTCCACCAGGTGAGTGTGCTGCGTAGTACGTGTCGGGTAGGCCGCAGCAGGATGACAGCAAAATAGGGCGTTCACCTTAGAGTACGCGCTCTGTCTAGTGAGTGTGCTGCGTAGTTACGTGTCGGGTAGGCCGCAGCGGGATGACAGCAAAATAGGGCGTCCACCTTAGAGTACGCGCTCTGTCTAGTGAGTGTGCTGCGTAGTTACGTGTCGGGTAGGCCGCAGCGGGATGACAGCAAAATAGGGCGTCCACCTTAGAGTACGCGCTCCGTCTAAATATGTGGTTATTGTCACGATATATGGCTTGTCTTTAAGAACATGCTTGTTTCAACTTGGCACTGCTTCGATTGAGCGAGCTGGATAGTTGGGCTGGATATGAAGCTGTGGTGCGTGGTGTGCTAATCGCTCAAATCTAGCGCCGAAAATTCGACGTTTTCCTTGGCTGGAAGCAGGAACAAGTTTCCAGCAAGTTGCCAAGTTGCCAGTTTCCGTGTCTGAGGAAGCATGGGTGAGATCGGGCGTGTTGGGAGAGGAGGTAGTCATCTCTCTCCTGGGCTAGGGTGCGTCGTCTGTGCACAATCGGTCCCATTATGACCCATTCGTTCATACCCAGGTGGCAGAATGTGGCACTCTCAGTTATGCGTCTGTCCGACAGGTGTCACTAATGCACGGCATCCAGCTGCTGCGAATGCTCCAGTTCGACCGTCAGATCATTTGCGAGCGTCGACAGCGCAGTCAGCTGAGCGGCGACGACGTGCTGGTGTGGACCAACGCCCGCTTCGTGCATTGGGCACGCTCCATAGACCTCGCCGAGTACGCCGACAACCTGAAAGGTGCGGACGGCGCTGACCCCGCGCAGGCGCCGTGAAGCGCTACTCGATACATCCACACATTATTTCACTTCATACGTGGTTAAATCAGTCTAGAAGGGACCAGAAAATAATGTTGGGAAAGTGGCGGAAGGACTAGCGATCACTGGCAGTTATGGTCGCCACACGACCGGCGCCATTTGGGGCGCTGGACAAGCGAGGACATGAAGAGACCGGCCACATGGCTTCCGTACTAGGATTGGTGTATCATAGGATTGGCATCACACCGTGGGATGTGATAGGATTGGCATCATACCGTAGGATGTCATGGGATTGTCATCATAGGGTAGGATGTCGTAGGGTTAGCATCATACCGTAGGATGTCATGGGATTGGCATCATACCGTAGAATGTCATGGGATTGTCATCATATCGTAGTATATCATGGGATTAGCATCATACCGTAGGATGTCATAGGATTAGCATCATACCGTAGGATGTCATAGGATTAGCATTACCGTAGGATGTCATAGGATTGGCATCATACCGTAGTGTGTCATAGGAGTGGCATCACACCGTAGGATGATGGGCGCAAAATGACCAATGCAGTCGACGCGCCCTAAAGCACAAATCCACCACCACACCGTAGGATGGCATAGAACTGACATCATACCGCAGGGTGTCATGGGATTGGCATCATACCGTAGGATATCATAGGATTGGCATCATACCGTAGGATATCATAGGATTGGCATCATACCGTTGTCAACAGAGAACTTGTTCACCGTCCAAGGCTGCCCCCTTTTGGTGGCCCGTGGAGACACATAAGGTGGAGCCACGGCTAAGTCAGGCACGTCGCGCAGTGCGGTGAGCTGCATGGGCTCGGGGAGGGGCCGCCACAAACATTTTGTAAGGAAAAAAGTGGTGAAGAACATGATGATGAAAGTCGATGACAATACGGTTGCAAAATAACGTTGTCGAAAGGTAATCTGACCTTTTATCATTTGTTTGAGGCGTTTTTTTTCTTCGCACGCGCTATCTGTTTGAATAGCTTGGTTATATTTTCATCGGAATATCATGGTTTCTAGAAGGTAACAAAAGCCTGGAAGGTCACCCCATCGAGAGTATTTTTCACACGGTCGAAACGGTGGTCGGGTCTCGCGCTTCGTTCTTTCACTTTCAATTAGGCTGGAGCCACGAAAAAGGGCCGAAGAGTTGTTTGGGACAGTGTTATGACGAGTGAGGTCGAAAGCCAAGAATGGTCCATTTCCGAACAATGCTCATTAATTCGAACAAATTCAACTCTGAAGTAGCCTGCGAGTTACGACTGTCTAGCCCGCGTCTAATCTGACGTCAGTTACGACTGTCTAACCCGCGTCCGATCTGACGTCAGTTACGACTGTCTAGCCCGCGTCTGAGCTGACGTCAGTTACGACTGTCTAAACCCGCGTGTCTGATCTGACGTCAATGCTTCTTTCACCCACAAGAAAAATTAGCTTCAGCGGCCCGGTCCGGCTATGACACTTTTGAGGTGCTAATAAATGAACAGCAACATACCCTATAATTACGGAACAAGCACGGACGTGTAGCACCATTCCGCAAGAGTGGCATATTTTCAATAACGCTGTTTGGCCCGTGTATTTTTGTCAGCCTGTAAGGAAAGTGTTGATAATTGCACTATGCCATTGTGAAATATTTATCATTGCATATGGCGTCATGATTTCGAACTTTGACACTTTTGTCCAGTGATGCTGTTCAATAGCACAGTTTTTGCAGCGAGGTTAAAAGCGTTTCTCGTGATGTTTCCACTGATGCATTGCCAGTTCCTCTGTGCACAGATACGATGGGATAATGATCAATTTGTTTTTGTTGACTTGATGTGCATTTGTTCAAGTGTATTGGACGAATAATTTTGCAACGTCGGTATCCGTTTCGAAAGTTTCATCCTGACGAAGGTAAATCCGGTTGACGAATGACGAAGGTTTTATCCGGGACGCCAATAAATATGACAAGCTGCTTATATTTCAACTTTGTTGACGACCCATTATTATCAAGTGCCGACGATCCGATAGCGTGAGTTTAATGATTGAGCTCGATTAAAGCATACGCTATGTCGTGGCACAGACCGCTTTGCTTAAATGTTTTACTGTCTGCATTATTACAGCTATTGCGTTGGGTTGATAAATGTCGCAAGGCGCTTTGAACGTACTAAGCAGCATCTCAACTCGAGGGGATGCAACTTAATATGTTACGCCAGTGATCCTCCTAACACGACATTTTTCTGGTCCTACACTGAACCTTACCTGTAGACTCTGAAGTGCTCTGCGTCTGACCTCCTGACAATGAAGTGCAGACCCTAGCGTATTCTGTGTCCGACCTCACAGCCGTGGTCTATGTCTGACCTCCTGTCGTGACATGCAGACTCTGAGTGGTCTATGTCTGAGCTCCCGGCCGTGACCTGCGAACTCCGAAGTGGCCTGTGTGTGACCTCCTGTCGTGACCTGCAGACTCTGAAGTGATCTATGTCTGAACTCCCGGCCGTGACCTGCGGACTCTGAAGTGGCCTGTGTGTGACCTTTCGTGGGTGTCCCTCAGAGTCCGGGGTACACGGGGCTTTGGTGACGCTGGAGCTCTCCTTCACGGCCGACACGATGGCGACCGCGCTCGGAATTCCCCAGTCGAAGAGCATGATCCGGCGACACCTGGCCGCCGAGATGGACAAGCTGGTCCGGCCGGCCAGGTGGGTACAGCGCCGTGGTGCGGGGAGCTCGGAGAGGCCGGCCAGGTGGGTACGGCGCCGTGGTGCGGGAAGCTCGGAGAGGCCGGCCAGGTGGGTACGGCGCCGTGGTGCGGGGAGGCCGGCTAGGTGGGTACAGCGCCGTGGTGCGGGGAGCAAGGAGAGGCCGGCCAGGTGGGTACAGCGCCGTGGTGCGGGGAGCAAGGAGAGGCCGGCCAGGTGGGTACGGCGCCGTGGTGCGGGGAGCAAGGAGAGGCCGGCCAGGTGGGTACAGCGCCGTGGTGCGGGGAGCAAGGAGAGGCCGGCCAGGTGGGTACGGCGCCGTGGTGCGGGGAGCAAGGGAGGCCAGTCGTGTGGGTACAGTGCCGTGGTGGGGGAGCAAGGAGAGGCCGGCCAGGTGGGTACAGCGCCGTGGTGCGGGGAGCAAGGAGAGGCCAGTCGTGTGGGTACAGCGCCGTGGTGCGGGGAGCTCGGAGAGGCCGGCCAGGTGGGTACGGCGCCGTGGTGCGGGGAGCAAGGAGAGGCCGGCCAGGTGGGTACGGCGCCGTGGTGCGGGGAGCTCGGAGAGGCCAGTCGTGTGGGTACAGCGCCGTGGTGCGGGGAGCTCGGAAAGGCCGGTCGTGTGGGTACAGCGCCGTGGTGCGGGGAGCTCGGGGAGGCCGGCCAGGTGGGTACGGCGCCGTGGTGCGGGGAGCTCGGAGAGGCCGGTCGTGTGGGTACAGCGCCGTGGTGCGGGGAGCTTGGAAAGGACCGGTCAGTGTGGGTACAGCGCCATGGTGCGGGGAGCTCGAAGAGGCCGGCCAGGTGGGTACGGCGCCGTGGTGTGGGGAGCTCAGAGAGGCCGGTCGTGTGGGTACAGCGCCGTGGTGCGGGGAGCTCGGAGAGGCCGGCCAGGTGGGTACAGCGCCGTGGTGCGGGGAGCTCGGAGAGGCCGGTCAGTGTGGGTACAGCGCCGTGGTGCGGGGAGCTCGGAGAGGCCAGTCGTGTGGGTACAGCGCCGTGGTGCGGGGAGCTCGGAGAGGCCGGCCAGGTGGGTACAGCGCCGTGGTGCGGGGAGCAAGGAGAGGCCGGCCAGGTGGGTACGGCGCCGTGGTGCGGGGAGCAAGGAGAGGCCGGCCAGGTGGGTACAGCGCCGTGGTGCGGGGAGCTAGGGGAGGCCGGCCGGGTGGGTACGGCGCCGTGGTGCGGGGAGCTCGGAGAGGCCGGCCAGGTGGG
The DNA here is from genome assembly GCA_034440615.1 of Ashinkailepas kermadecensis. Classification (NCBI taxonomy): domain Eukaryota; kingdom Metazoa; phylum Arthropoda; class Thecostraca; family Neolepadidae; genus Ashinkailepas; species Ashinkailepas kermadecensis. The sequence goes on from JAOTOM010002486.1 coordinate 34,023, forward strand.
TACAGCGCCGTGGTGCGGGGAGCTAGGGAGAGGCCGGCCAGGTGGGTACGGCGCCGTGGTGCGGGGAGCTCAGAGAGGCCAGTCGTGTGGGTACAGCGCCGTGGTGCGGGGAGCTCGGAGAGGCCGGCCAGGTGGGTACGGCGCCGTGGTGCGGGGAGCAAGGAGAGGCCGGCCAGGTGGGTACGGCGCCGTGGTGCGGGGAGCTCGGAGAGGCCAGTCGTGTGGGTACAGCGCCGTGGTGCGGGGAGCTCGGGGAGGCCGGCCAGGTGGGTACGGCGCCGTGGTGCGGGGAGCTCGGGGAGGCCGGCCAGGTGGGTACAGCGCCGTGGTGCGGGGAGCTCGGAGAGGCCGGTCGTGTGGGTACAGCGCCGTGGTGCGGGGAGCTCGGAGAGGCCGGCCGTGACTCGACTGAGAGACGCGATCGCAGCCAGCGCCGGGCCCGATGTCAGATGATGGATGAGGGATTTGGCTGGGACTCAGGCTTAGCTGATAGCTCGGCTACAGGTCATGCACACGCCGCATTTTTAGGAGATTTCGCCGCACACTCCCGACCAGGCGCTGGTCGGGAGCTCGGAGCGCTGAGCGCCGTGGCGCCACGCTCGGGGCGCGGCGGTACCGACGCCACCCAGTGTCAGCCGAGCGCAGTGCTCGCGTGACTGGTCGCCGTGACTGGTCGGTGTGACTGGTCGCCGTGACTGGTCGGTGTGACTGGTCGGTGTATCTGCTCGCCGTGACCGGTCGGTGTGATTAGTCGGTGTGACTGGTCGGTGTGACTGGTCGCCGTGACTGGTCGGTATGACTGGTCGGTGTGACTGGTCAGTGTATCTGCTCGCCGTGACCGGTCGGTGTGATTAGTCGGTGTGACTGGTCGGTGTAACTGGTCGGTGTAGCTGGTCGGCGTGTCTGCTCGCCGTGACTGGTCGGTGTGATTAGTCGGTGTGACTGGTCGGTGTGACTGGTCGGTGTGACCGGTCGGTGTATCTGCTCGCCGTGACCGGTCGGTGTGATTAGTCGGTGTGACTGGTCGGTGTGACTGGTCGGTGTAGCTGGTCGGCGTGTCTGCTCGCCGTGACTGGTCGGTGTGATTGTCGGTGTGACTGGTCGGTTGACTGATCGGTGTGACCGGTCGGTGTATCTGCTCGCCGTGACCGGTCGGTGTGATTAGTCGGTGTGACTGGTCGGTGTGACTGGTCGGTGTGACCGGTCGGTGTATCTGCTCGCCGTGACCGGTCGGTGTGATTAGTCGGTGTGACTGGTCGGTATGACTGATCGGTGTGACCGGTCGGTGTATCTGCTCGCCGTGACCGGTCGGTGTGATTAGTCGGTGTGACTGGTCGGTGTGACTGGTCGGTGTAGCTGGTCGGTGTGACTGGTCGGTGTGACTGGTCGGTGTGACTGGTCGGTGTATCTGCTCGCCGTGACCGGTCGGTGTGATTAGTCGGTGTGACTGGTCGGTGTGACTGGTCGGTGTAGCTGGTCGGCGTGTCTGCTCGCCGTGACTGGTCGGTGTGATTAGTCGGTGTGACTGGTCGGTATGACTGGTCGGTGTGACTGGTCGTATGATGATCGGTGTGACCGGTCGGTGTATCTGCTCGCCGTGACCGGTCGGTGTGACCGGTCGGTGTGACTGGTCGGTGTGACTGGTCGGTGTGACTGGTCGGTGTGACCGGTCGGCGTGTCTGCTCGCCGTGACCGGTCGGTGTGACGCCAGGATCCTGCTGGACGAGGAGGTGCGCTGCGCCCGCTGGGAGCAGGAGCGGCGCCGTGCCGACCGACCGGGCGGCACCTCCACGCTGGGTCGGTCGTTCTCGCGCTCTTACGCCAGTGGTCTGCAGCGCAGTTCTGACAAGGACAAGCGCACCTCCAGTCTCAGGGTGAGCGCTGACGGCCGCCGTCGGCAGCCGGTCACAGCCGTCCGCTGTCGCCGTGTATCCCGCTGTGACCTGGGGTCAGCTGGACCAGCCCTCAGATGTGATGGTTCATCGTTCAGTTGATGGGCGGGTAATGTAGAGGTGCAGGTGTTGCAGCTGGAACGCTGGCGTTGTTTTACTTCAAAACCAACTTCCTCTAAGTGTAGACCCATTTGCAATACAAACTTCCTCTCTTGGCACACCACCTATGCAATTTACAACAGCAATCCGGCCATCATCTCCCATGTTGAGTTAAATCTGAGACGAGTGCCTGATTAGGAATGAGTTTCATTCAGTGATCAGTGCCCCTACGCTTTGGTTGGCTGGAGCCTAGAAATGGTGCGCCTATGATGGGTTTTGTGATGTATTGGTATGCAATTAGCAAAGCTGGAACATTGCACATTAAGCGCCGTGTTTTCGCCAGGTCTGTTAATTATCTGAGCTTTACCCTTGTCGTGGTCTGCTACTGAGTTCTCAAGCTGATGTCACTAACGTCTCACATCGGTAGCTTGAATTATTTCCACTGTTACCTATGTTTGCTTTGCCGCACTCTATCTGATAGTAAACCGGTATCATGTAGTGGTAGATAATATCACATAGGGTGTACCACCGCGTGCAGGTGTTGGTGCCAATGTTTCGCACCTGTTTTGTCACCCGCTTGCCGCTGTTCTTACCTCTGTCTATTTGCCACCGTCTCACAGAACATGCAACTGCAGCTCTTGCACAAGAAGGTTTGCGCTTGTGTATGCCTGCCGCCCGCCCGTTCCCTATAGTGGCCATGATTAGTGGCCATGCAGTGTGCACTCCGCCCCTAGCGTCGCCGTCGCGCCCTTCCTACTGATCTGACACGTGCGGTGGGAAGGAGGCGTGCTGACGCTCACTGCCACTGCTACCGGCCACCAGCCGCCCCACCCTAGTTCGGCTCTGTGGCAGCTGGAGTCCACTGTTTGATTTAGTTCAGTTCAGCTTCGCTTCACACTCGGCTGTCAGTTGAGTTTTATCTAGGCGGGATGCTATCCGGTACTTGGCGTACCCGTTGCATTTTGGTTCGTCCGGTATAGTCCGGTATAGTGTTCGTCATGGTGGGCTTCCACCCGCAGCAAGCGTGTCGACTAGGAGCATCTCAGTTGTGCTCGTTACCAGTGCATTTGCTGGCAGCTTGTGGCGGCTGTTACTGAGACTAGGATCCGATGTCCGATGGTGTCCGTAGTAGACGTCTTGGCGCTTGCGTAGACAGTACTCAATAATCTTATATTTTTATTGATCAACCCTATAGATATATATATATATAGATATATATAGATATATGTATATATATATATATATATATATATATATATATATATATATATATATATGTGTGTGTGTCTAATATGTAGTGACGTACGTCACTGCATATTGATACTACATAGGTGTGCAGTTGGCTGCATATGATACATATCATATGCAGCTAACTGCACACCTCACGGCCTCTTTATAATCAGCTGTCCATGCTTATAAACATCTCACATAGTGATGTCCATGGTATGATAAATGTGGGTGGTTACATCTTATGCTTGGTCAAGGTGAGGACACATGAATTTGTATCCGACTCTCGGTTCTTGTTTACTTTATCATTGCAGGGACAGGCCACAAGCAAATCTAAGCATTGCATATATAATCCCCGGAATATTGTGAACAGATATAGCTTCAGCATTTACAAAAAAATAATATAACAGCTTTTATCACAATATTCCCTCTGAAGTACTCCCAATCTGTGTTGAAAGGCATTTCGGAGCAGAGGCGCAGCCAAGGGGGGTCATGGGGACCTCCCATTTTAGCAACCAAAAATACACCAGATGAATCAAGAAATTTTGAGATGTTAACCAGGCAAAACCAGAAATTTTCGGTGCGCTATATCCTTCCCTTTTCTTGAGTCGGGACCCCATCAATAAAATCCTGGTTGTGCCTCTGTTTAGGAAATCTGGTGACACTGTCCTCGCCAGGTCACTATAGGTGGCGCTGTGCGCCGCGTCGCGCCACCTATGATGTTCGCGATCTCGTGATCACGCCACTACCGTGCTTTGCCGAAAACGATGCGATGCTGTATGGTGTCCGTGCAGCAAGGGAGCCCTATAGCTCGCCTTTTTCCCTTGATCGCCGTAGTCCCTATGGACGTCTTAGAACGTCTTACTCTAGCATTTCAATACAAAAATGGCCTAATCAAGGGAATCATCATTGGATATAATTTCCAAAGAACTATCCTTCGCACTTTGAGTTGGGGATATCAGGTCTTAAAACGTATGGCAATGCAGTACCTGTCTCCTCCTTCCCGGTACGGTTCAGTGTCATGGATCTCATACAATTACCTCATAAAACCTCCAACTAACTCCACCTCTCTTTTAGCTAACTCTCTCTAACTTTAGCTAACTAACTTTTAACAAACTAACTAACTCCAACTCCACCGTGTTTCAGTGCTCATCGCAGTGTAATTATAATTCAATCCACCTAAGGGAAGTAAAAATGCAACTTCAGAACATTTTTGTCAATAGACGTTTTGGCATAAGATTACGTGACATAAACATAGTTGGTAAGTTAGTATGCGGTTAATGTTAGCCCTAAGTCGTAAGGATATACTTCAGTTCTTAGAAACCTCGCTTGACTTTTTGTCAACACGACTACTTGACCTATATACCAACCCAAAAAAAAAATTTACCTTTGCTCTGCCTCAGAATATTTATCCAAAATTCATTATGCGTATGCAGGCGGGACAATTGGCCTTCAAATGCTACTTCAACTTTGAGTTATGACAACTGGAATAGCTCATCACGCTATCGCAATGGGAACGAAATATTTTTTATTTTCGAATGTTTTACATTTCTGAGACCGCGTTTGCTACTGCTACGGATCTTCCCAGGGCGTACATATGCAGGTTATATATTTAATCTACCTGCAGATTCCGCAGCTAGGTCTCGCTTGCATCGTAATGGAAATAGGAATACCTTCGCAGGGGAAGTGTCAGGTTGGGTCCTGTAATGGTCTGAATTTAGTTTTAATATAATTTAATATCATATTGCAATATTAATATTGCATTATAATACTAGCATTTAATGTTACGTCAAAGGTCGATGCGCATACAAAATTTAAATAAAGACCTTCCTGTCTATGGGTATTACCTCCTATTTCGTCAATCTTTTCCTGAAGTGGCCAGAAAACTCTGCATGATAGATATGTAGTTTGGCAATTAGCTTCTGAGAGTTAAGTGGTAGAAACCGTCCAAAAAGCAAAGAAAGATGATCAATGCTGTTTGAAAGACAAGGCTATGCGTTGTTATTTCGACTGGCGATGGGCACCTATACCACGCTCTACCGGAATTGTATGCCCAAAAATGGGCATCTATTCAAATGTCGAATGATATCCCGTCACAGTCCAGTAAAAAGGTTCTTCCGATTATTCACTTCTGGTTTATGCTCTCCATTTATTCCTTGAGTTCTACTCTATTTATACCTGTTCTCTTTGGGTCTTCTCCCTTCAGTTCGACCGTCTCTAGTTCTACTCTTTACATTGCTACTGTCTTCAGTTCTACTCCCTTCAGTTATGCTCTCTCTGGCTCTACCCTCTACAGGAAACGAGTTCGTACCACCCTGAATAAATCGGGCAAGAAAGGCGACATGAGGGGCCGCACACCATTAGAACAGCAGCGCCGTTGTTCATTGACGAGTTCCAAGAAACAGGAACCAGCAATTATTGTCGATGGCACACATTATACGCTCCCGTTGAGGAAAGCGCACATTGTCCTCCTCGTCGTTCATTACCAGAGGTTGGACCTTCGGCTGTGCTGTCATGAAATATCACTTAAATTATGCTGCAGCATTTAAGTTTCTCTGACATATTTACCATATCTACGTAATATGTGTATAGTTAAAATAACAAATTGTTGATGTTGAAATTAGTGGGGATTGTTACCTAAATTGGCACTTATTGGCTATGCTCGAGCTCGTCCCAAATTATTGAAACGGCAACAAGAGTCGGAATGACGTACCCTCACAAGATGTATCATGCTACTTCCTCAGTATGCTGCTTGGCTGCCTAGTGGATACTTCTCGCTTGACATTTGTTATGTTTCCATCACGCTTTTGTACAATGTCCACATTCTATGTGCTTACCTTCTATTAGTTTTTTTTCTTCACATTTGGCAATGTAATCAGCCCTACTCCTGCATGAGGAGGGTGGCGCACCATACCAATTTCACATCCCTTGTCATAATAATCGTCGCAAGACTCCTGCTACATTTTTGGTCCTTATAAACTACAATTCATTTAGAGAATAATAGCAGACAATATGGCTTTCATTTTCAGACTGAATTGTGTTGGTAATGTAAGTGGTATAATAAAGGTCGGAAGGCGAGAATGGGATCATTCTTCTTTTTGTTGCAGCTTTATGGAAAATGAACAAAAGTTTTTAAACTTGCATGCATGAAGACGTCTGCAGGCTCGTACAAAGTAGGATGGTTACATGATGGACTCATGATGGCTCCAGCTCCGGAAGCCTCTAGTGATGAAAAAATCAGGCATGTTCGTTACATATTACTGAGCACCAACTCCATCAACACAGTAGTGCCAGATCACCATCAAGAGTTGCATTTTCTGTCAACAATGACACTACATGGCCAGCATTTCCATTTGATGAGATGTTATTGCAGACGCCGCATGAGATAGTGTGCATGGGCTTCTGGATAGTAAACGTCCTCTGCTATCCGATGAAGATGTACCTGCGTCTGTTCCTCCATCGACAGAAGTGCTTGGAATCTGATCCCCACCTGTAAATGTACCACTGTGCCCTGTCCGACCCATCTGCCTGCAGATCAGACTCCATGGGTGGTCCAAGATGCATTGAGTTGCTCCATGCACCGAGAACAAAGCTCTTCCCATTATCTAATCTGGGAGTGTTCCAAAATGGTATGGTCTTTGATTTTTCTGAAAATTTGCTTTCCTTTGCTCAAACACTCAGACTTTTCCTCCAGTCGTTGGAAGTTGCATCGCATCAATCTAAAATTGTACCCTGATATGCACTGAAGGAATATCAATACAGCACGATTTGAAGAGCAATTATTTGTACTGCTTCAACGCCTTTCCAAGGAAGCTGCAGTTAATAGTGTATTCGAATATTTATCCACATGGCTCCACGATGAAAGTGTAAAAAATAATACACAACTTCATCAAGAGAGGTCATACTGTAAAGAGGAAACCGCACACAATGACCCGAGTTTCAAAACGAAGTGGTGAGTGTATACGCTTGTTGAGCTCGAGCGACTTCTGCCTGTGTAGCTTCACTCCCTGAAGTAGAAGCTGTCTCATCTCCTCGTCCTTGCTCAGCTGATCGACGTAGTCAGCTTCACCCCTCCACCTCTGCCACATCGTGTATTACCTTGATTGTTGTCACAAACTCAGCCGCCTTCTGATGCTCTCGGTCCTATCACCACCTCTCGGGACTGCTCTGGAGCCAGCTGAACCCGATGCCGGTCCGTGTGAAGACGATCCAGCTGTTTGCTTTCACTAGGTCCTCCAGGCTTGTCTCCTTCGCCTCAGGGAAGTCAGGGGTCCCCATCTGGATCCCCTTCGGGACAGGCAAGGTGAGCAGCTGAGCTGACAGTTGTGACTTGTCGGTGCCACCCAGCTAGTGACTGAAGAGTGAGAAGACCACGATATCTGGCGACACGTACTGGCTGTCTCTCCGGAGCAGAAGCACAGCCGGGATATTCTTAAGGGGTTCCGTCCCAAAACAATTGTCAATTGATCAGGAGCACATTCGGTGCGCGAGGAGCGGCGAAAATTTCCGGTTTGGCGTAGTACATATCATACAATATCTTCTTTGATCGATGTAATTTTTGTCCGTGATTAGGGAAGCCCGATCTTCCAGCCCCCAGGCTGCGCGTCTACTGCGCCTCTAGTCCACCTACCCACCTTCCATTTCCCGGAGGACATCCAGCTGGGGCCTCCGACTTCCCTGAGGTGAATGAGACAAATCTGGAGAGCCTGGTCGGACCAACCAGCTGGAGCTTCTTCACGCCGACCGGCATCGGGTTCAGCTGGCTCCAGAGCAGTCCCGAGAGGTGGTCATGGAACCGGTAGTATCAGGAGGCGGCTGAGTTCGTGAAAACAATCAAGGTAATAAACGATGTGGCAGAGGGGGAGGGGTGAAGCTGACTGAGTTAATCAGCTGACCAAGGACGAGGAGATGAGGCAGCTTCTGCTTCAGGGAGTGAAGCTGCACAGCCAGAAGTTCCCGAGTTCAGCAAGATCCCAGTCACCACCTCTTTCTGAAACTTGGGTCAGGGTGTGATCGGCTTTTTACGGTGTGGGCTCTCCTGATGATACTATGAGTGACTTTTGGTTTTTCACCGTGGCGTGGTGTGCATAAATATTCGAATACAGATATTAAATGTAACTTCCGAATCAAAAGTTTGAACCAGAACACACATTTACTTTTCAAGTTGTATGCTGTGATATTTCATCAAGATACAAAATAGTACAAACTTGGCTTCATGTAGTGTAACTTCAAAGGACTTGAGGAAAATCAAACGTTGTAATTTTAAATGCTACCATTTTAATACGCTGTCAATTTGGACAACGTGAAAACCTCAGTTATCAGTGGATCGGAGAAACTTAGTTCACTTTGGACCACCCTAAGGAGTCAAGTCGAATTATCCACCTGTAGATATGTCGCTACACGCGGTCGGATTCCCCACCTGTAGATATGTCACGACACGCCGTCTGAATACCCACATGTGAATAGTTCGCTGTTCCCGATATTCCACCAGCATATGCGTCCCGTGTGATCCGCCCACTTTTGAACGCGACAACCGGTTCGCCGTGCCATTTTGCCAGCCCCTCTTGTTGGACCCTCCGTACTGATGTGTTTTACCGTTTTAAAGCCCACCGCATGGTGCAGTTCGCAGGTAATTAGACCCAGCTGTTAAATGTGTCGATGCGTGTTTGTGCGAGCCTTACTGAGCTGGCTCGGCGGCTTGCTGTGTTGTCGGAACGATTGATGTGTGCTCGATTTTCGGCTAGTCGAAGCGCATGCGTCGCGGCACAGTGCTGTCAGTTCGTGGAGAGCACATTCGCAAGAAAACTCTGTGATTAATGGCGTCCTTGGATAATGTTAATGCCCGTTTGGCCCGCACAAACCAAATCCATCAACTGTGATTGTTTGTGAGCGACAGAATAGCAGCTGTTTGTTTGACTGTCTTGCGGTTGCTTTATGCCACGTGTTGTAAAATTAATCTTTACTCTATTGACGTATTCTATCCGATAAGTCGAATTTTAGCTGTTGATAAATCGTAAGCTAGATCTTCGCTGTTTTTTCCTTATATTCCCGGATGCCTTGATTGGACGGTTGCGGTTGGTGAACTAGCTTCCACTATTTTGTCTGGATCAGCTTGGAGCTGGTTCACAGTGCAGAGCCGGTCTACCCGTCACTTCTAAACCACCCGTACAGTGTGATGCATTGCTAACCGGGGAGGGAGGGCGGAGGGGCAGCACCCGCCGCCATGTGTGTTGAGCGGCACACCTGACCCAGCGCCGTCCGCCAGGGCTCACTCAGTCGTGCGCTGGGCATGAAGGTGCGGCCGGAGATGCAGTCGCGCCAGCAGCAGCCTGTGTACGAGACGACCCGGGAGGTGGCGGCGGCGGCGGCGGCGGCAGCAGCGGCGGCGGCGGCGGCGGCAGCGGGGGCGGCAGCAGTGGCGGCGCCGGCGTCGGTGGCGCGGCCGGCCCCGCCACAAGAGCGGCCCCAGTCGGTGGTGACGACCACAAGTGAGACGCGCGTCGAAAAGCAGCACCGACGCGTCAAGTCGATCAGCGACATGGAGACGATCACGGTGACGCCAGTCTGAGACTGGCTCTGCTGCGTTGGCGGTGCGCTCGGCTCCCTCTGGTGCAATAGACCGACCCACTTCTGCGCATGTGCTGCTTCGCAGCGGCTCGATAGGAACTTTCAGTTTGATTAATTCCGCGCAGGTGGCGCTGCCGAGCCGACGTCCTGCAGGCGTGTTCTGCCACGAGCCACTGGCCGCGGCACCGCCTCGTGATTGCACTGTGCAGTGCTGGACCCCAGACGGGCGCACTGGCAGCGGGAGGGGAGGCACGGCCCCAGCGTAGCCGCGCCGCTCGGAGCTGCTGTGATAGCCGGCCGATAGCAGCGCCGTCGTTTGCCAAATGCTCTAGTCATGACCGCTACACCTGCTCGGACAACGCTCCGACCCTCTCCACGTGTACAAACTGTGTCCCCGCGTCGGCGGCCGTCGGCGCTCGCTCAAGAGGACGGCGGCCAGCGTGGGCTGGCCGTGCCGGAGAGAAGGGGGCCAGGCGGCCCGCACAGGCGCCGCCGCCGCCCACCACTTTATATTACAGTCGCACGGTGCAGTGCCAGTGGCTAAATACAGCTTTACATATCGTGGAATCGCATTTGGCGGCCTGTAGCATCTAACAGAGCGGCAGAGAAGTCGGAGGAGTCTTCGGTGAGGCTGGCATTGAGCGGAGCCGCAGTGGAAATAGCGCCAGCCTTCGCAGATGTTCACAAGTGCAAGTGCCAATGACAGGAATGCTTTGGGTTAAATGACTGTGGGAAAGCCGCAGCTCACGTCTGGCGACAGGAATGATTTGGGTCAACATGAGTGTGGGAAAGCCGCAGCTCAAGTTCTGACGGCGCCTGCTGATGGCATGCCAATCTTCAAATCGCCTGGTGTCTTCCCTGAACTGTGGGTCAATGGCAAAACACAAACGGGCTTAGGACTGCAAGAAAGATATCACATATTTCCATATGTGAGGGCGTTATCGAACTGGTTGTTGATAAGTATTATTTCCGATAATGTTTTCGGAATTTGTTCGATCCCTCAGATCAATATTCCGACCGTGGCCAGCCGTCGTTTCGTGGCGTGCGTTTTGTCCACCCTAGGACGCTGTCGTGCTTACGACCGTCGTGTTTTGTGACGTGGCACGCTTCTGGGGCGGGCGTGGTGTCTGTGTCGGGTCTGGGTGGGTGGGGTGTCTGTGGCGGGTCTGGGTGGGCGTGGTGTCTGTGTCGGGTCTGGGTGGGTGGGGTGTCTGTGGCGGGTCTGGGTGGGCGTGGTGTCTGTGGCGGGTCTGGGTGGGTGGGGTGTCTGTGGCGGGTCTGGGTGGGCGTGGTGTCTGTGGCGGGTCTGGGTGGGTGGGGTGTCTGTGGCGGGTCTGGGTGGGCGTGGTGTCTGTGGCGGGTCTGGGTGGGTGGGGTGTCTGGCGGGTCTAGGGCGGGCGTGGTATCTGTGTCGGGTCTGGGTGGGTGGGGTGTCTGTGGCGGGTCTGGGTGGGTGGGGTGTCTGTGGCGGGTCTAGGGCGGGCGTGGTGTCTGTGGCGGGTCTGGGTGGGTGGGGTGTCTGTGGCGGGTCTGGGTGGGTGGGGTGTCTGTGGCGGGTCTAGGGCGGGCGTGGTGTCTGTGGCGGGTCTGGGTGGGTGGGGTGTCTGGCGGGTCTAGGGCGGGCGTGGTGTCTGTGTCGGGTCTAGGTGGGTGGGGTGTCTGTGGCGGGTCTGGGTGGGTGGGGTGTCTGTGGCGGGTCTAGGGCGGGCGTGGTGTCTGTGTCGGGTCTGGGTGGGTGGGGTGTCTGAGGTGGGCGGGGTATTTGTGGCGGACTGGAGTAGCGCGGGGTGTCTAGAGCTGGCGGGATGTCTGGGGCAGATCTGGGGTTGACGTGGTGTCTGGAACGCGCCTGGGGTGGGCGGTGTACGGTGCATCTGTGATACGATTGGAGCGGGCCGGGTATCTGGGGCAGGATGTCTGGGGTGGGTGGTGTGTCTGGGACGGGTCTGGGGTGGGCGGGGAGACTGGGAAGAGTCTGGGGTGAACGGGGTGACTTGGGGGTATGGGGTGGGCGGAGTAGCTGGGACGGATCTGGAGTGGGCGGGGTGGCTAGGGCGGGTCTGTGGTGGGTGGGGTGACTAGGACGGGTCTGGGTAGGCGTGATGACTAGGGCGGGTCTGGGTGGGCGGGGGTGACTAGGACGGGTCTGGGTGGGCGTGATGACTAGGGCGAGTCTGTGGTGGGTGGGGTGACTAGGACGGGTCTGGGTAGGCGTGATGACTAGGGCGGGTCTGGGGTGGGCGGGGTCACTAGTACGGGTCTGGGTGGGCGTGATGACTAGGGCGAGTCTGGGGTGGGCGGGGTGACTAGGACGGGTCTGTGGTGGGTGGGGTGACTAGGACGGGTCTGGGTGGGCGGGGTCACTAGTACGGGTCTGGGTGGGCGTGATGACTAGGGCGGGTCTGGGTGGGCGGGGTGACTAGGACGGGTCTGTGGTGGGTGGGGTGACTAGGACGGGTCTGGGTAGACGTGATGACTAGGGCGGGTCTGGGTGGGCGGGATGACTAGGACGGGTCTGGGTGGGCGTGAGGACTAGGGCGAGTCTGTGGTGGGTGGGGTGACTAGGACGGGTCTGGGTAGGCGTGATGACTAGGGCGGGTCTGGGGTGGGCGGGGTCACTAGTACGGGTCTGGGTGGGCGTGATGACTAGGGCGGGTCTGTGGTGGGTGGGGTGACTAGGACGGGTCTGGGTGGGCGTGATGACTAGGGCGGGTCTGGGGTGGGCGGGGTCACTAGTACGGGTCTGGGTGGGCGTGATGACTAGGGCGGGTCTGGGGTGGGTGGGGTGACTAGGACGGGTCTGGGTGGGCGTGATGACTAGGGCGGGTCTGGGGTGGGCGGGGTCACTAGTACGGGTCTGGGTGGGCGTGATGACTAGGGCGGGTCTGTGGTGGGTGGGGTGACTAGGACGGGTCTGGGTGGGCGTGATGACTATGGCGAGTCTGTGGTGGGCGAGGTATCAACGTTGCGGATGGCTGCGGTGGCGTGCTTGCAGGCTTGTGTCGTATCGCTTTGTCTTCATCTTTTTTTCGTCCCTGCTTGCCTAGATTGCTGGAATCTAGGTATCGTAAGATTTGCTATCGGACCAATCAGCCTGAACTAAACTTTGCACTCTGCTGATCTGCTGACCCTCGTCCGACTGGTCGACCGGCGATATCAGTTTCAGTTTCTAGTGGGCGTTAATTTTTTAAAAACTCACGTCTAATTCGAAGACGGTGCGTCGAAGCGAAACACGAAGACCGCACATAGCTTTTGATTTAGATGAATTATTAAGTTCAGGGGGGTGAGCCAAGGACATGCCTGCAATACATTACGGTTGTGGGCTTTCCCGCCGACCACCGGGTGAACTGATGTCGATGACGGCTATTCAGTTTTCTGCTTCAGACCAGCATACTATGCCACTTCAATATGTATGAATTTGAGGTATCGGTCATACCACGAGGTCACTTGGTTCATTGACCTTAGAGGCCTCGGGTTACTTTTTTGGCCCGTGCTACTCTATGTAGGGACCGATCCAGGAATATTCATGGGGGACACGCGTCCTCGGAGGGCTGCCTTCGGCGTAAGAATTGGTTCAGCGGAGGGAAGCGTACACTCGAGCCTTCCTCACAGGCGCCTTTCCCAGCAGGTCGGTTGATTTTTCCCGGTCGATCGATTTTGCACCCTCGCAGTTTCCATATTTATCAACACGGATTTTTATTTTTGTTGCATAGGATGCGCTTATCAATTGTCAACAGAGTCACACGATTTCATTACAATGTCGCCATCCATTGGTGAGATATCGTCGAGAGAAAAAAAACAGGAATGGGCGGATTCCGCCCCCTCTCCTCCGGTGCGCGTGTTAATTAAAATCAACGATGTCCGATTGTAAAGCAATAGGTACTACAATCGGGACCGATACTAACGTGAATCCAGGGAAAGCGGCTTCGCATTAATCTCGTTCTATTTTCTGGTGGGAAGAAACCGCGAAGTTAACCAAGCCATGCAGACTACGGCAAGCTCATTTATTGCTAGCAAAGGAGCGATTCATTTTTCTCTTTCCATCTTAGAACAGTGATTAAACTGGCTGATGTGCTTGCCTTGCCACCCGTTAAGTTGCATAGCGGACAGCTGGATTGTCGGGCTTTCGAAAAACGGAAACCTAAACCTATCCGGTTGAGATCGCCTCAAGCGAAACAGTTTTTGTGATGTTATTTCAGCTAACCTCATGTAGAGCACATCGAATATTGTGAGGGAACATTAGGTTCTAAAAGCAGACAAAAAGTTTATTCCCTTCAAGACGTGTTTAATGAATTAAAGGCACTGTGCAACCTGCGTCAGTATCGCATTCTTCATAGAGCAGCAACAGTCCCACATTTATCTGTACGACCCATTAAAATATGAAAGATCCATGTGGCATGCGATTAATGCCACCGATAATACGGTGGCTTCTACCCAGCGATTTTCATAGAACATCTATCGGAGATCCATCGAATGAATGCCGTTGTCCCAGCTCCTTAACGCAGGGCAAGTTGTGGGCCCCAGAGTCACGTCAAGAGAAAATACACGATAAAAGGATACATTTTGAGATTTTCACGACGCAAAAACCATACTTTTTGGTGCGCTTCGAGCGCCGAAAGCTTTCTCGGTTTCATCACATTTCTTTTTGGTCGTCCCCCACCCTTAAGAAAATTATGGCTGCGCCACTGGACATGAACATTGAGCATACCACGCAGGCTTGGGCGACAGGCTCCAACTGACTGAGTAAAGGGCTGAGCAACTGCCGGCTGGACGAGGATACTCGGTGACGATCGATAGCAGGCGAAATGACAAGATCGAACACAAGGTCGACCTGGAAGGAACCGAGATGGATGTCAAGCGCATCTTCCTTGGCATTTTCCACTTGATCTCCACCAACTCAGCGCTTCGGCTTGCTCGTCGTCCATCCTCCATCAGTGGGGAGTCCGGCAGTGTGAGTGTCCGGGTCTGAGTGTCCACTGCCACTCGCGCCGGACCTGAGGATCGATAATCCAGGTACGTGATCGCATCGATTTGCGTGCTTCACTCGGCGCTGTCGGTTAATTTTCGGTGGGCTCTCGCGACACGGTGAGACGCTCACCATGGTCACCTCCAGGGGCGGTCGGCCCATGTAAGGCACTAAGGCAGTGCCTCACCTCAGTAGAGCTGAGAAGTATTTTTGTATGCTATTTTCGTACAAATGATGCTTTCATCCACTGGAAAATAGAAAAGTTGAAAACTGGAAACAAATATGCATTGGTAACTCGTAATTATAGTAAAAATTGAAGTTCACATTTATATATTAGTGTAGGAAAGTCCTTATTGGCACGCGAAAGTCTAGCAACCTCTTCGTTCGCGATAACTCCGGTCACGAAAGTACCAGTACCTTTTGCTGCCCTGTATTTGCACTGCAGCACTCCACAATCACACGAGACCGACAGACATCGTACAGTACGTTCTCCTCTGAAGGTAAGCCGTGATACTGCCTTTCCTATGAATTTAGAAGCCGAATTTAGTTGGGAAGCGCGCACGCGTAGCAGCGGTCCGCTCGCTCAGAGGATTCAAGCCCGACTGCCTGGGCGGACGCGGCTGAGCGCAGGCCCGTTTCGTCAGTACCCTGCCAACGGCGGGACGGGGTCTTGCCAGGGGTCGGTATAGGACGGCCAGCCCTCTGCGCGGTTCTCGGGCAACAGCAGTACCCCGTCACGTGTGTCGGGCATTGGCCCGGAAACACCGACTGGTAACGCTGAGTCGAGCGACCGACATCCCGTCCGCGAGCTGCCGACTGGCTGTGACCCATGGGGCGATACGTTTACTGTATGCTGGCTTACGGGATTATTTCAATTATAGCCAAAAGTATGATTTTATGTGAACACCGTTACATCTAGCATTAACGATGGCGGCGGTACGCGCCGGTCGGATAGAGGTCAAGATACAGCCGTCTGCATCACCCACTGACGATCACATCACCCACTGACGACGGCGGCGCGGCGCGCGCCGGGGAGGGGATGCAGCGGTGGCGGGCGGGCACACCGCTCAGATATCGGGAGGGGTTCGAGGTCACATCTGCAGAGGCGACGGCCGGGCGCGCTGGGATGCTGGAGAGGGGAGGGGAAGATACAAGGTCCAATGTACGTCTCCGTTCGGGCGGTGGCTGCTAACGTAGGCAGCAGACAGGCCGACGCCAGTCTCGGAGCCGGGGACTTGTCGTGCCATGAACGGAGTGGGTTGGGGCTGAATTTATGGGATCAAGACGCTCAAAAACTAACTCTCTTACAACACAGCGAGAGGTCTGAAAGGTCGGATCATTTCCCAGATTGATCCTGAGCTTCCACTCAGACATATCACGGCCTTCTACAATCACATACGAATCAACAGACCATTACGAGACGACAACAATTTAATACATGTCAGATGACATACAGTTCTACGTGGGTTAGTCTAGGAGGTTTATAAGGGTTACCCGCTCTCTGATCCATGGTAGTAATTAAACAATGTTCCCAATAGCTAAACACAAATACAATTTTCCGTAAATATTTGGGCGATCACTGTCGCGCGCGCACTGGTATAAGTTCAGTCCGGTTCGGGAAGGGGAAGTGGCTGAGCATGGCCGACCTTGCCATCTCAGACTGGATGCCGCCCGGGGTACGACACTCGACGACGTCACTCACTGGTCGGTCATGCGGTATCTCACCGCCTGACGGTACGCGCGATATCGTTGCAGCAACCGGTTGGTTTCCACGTTGTCAGCGCGCGCGGCCGTAGTTGCGGCGCTCGCGGTTGCAGCGGCGGCGCCTGCGACGTCAGCGTCTGCGCTTGCGACGCCAGTTGCGGCGCGCGTGATGTCAGCGACGGCACTTGCCACGACGTCTGTGACGTCTGCGTGTCTACCGATCGGAGCGAGTCCCCACTCCCTTGCGCCACTGGGGATACTGTGGGACGGGTTGGTGACGACTGCGGGCCGATTCGCATCGCAGGTTCCTTTGGCGTGCTCCCGTAGATCACGGTCACACACGTCACACCAGTCCGGGGTGGTGACGTTGATGTCGGCAGAGTCGGCTCTCGTACTCGCCGGGGCAGCTCTCGGTGGCGGGCCACTGGAGTGCCGGGCTAGAATGTAGCCGCAGGTAGTGCGCCGTCTGTCCAGGTGACGGTACGTTGGTGGCTTCACCATCCGCGGGCCGGGACGTCCATTCGGCCCATAGCGGTCCACAGGCAGCTTGTAGTCGGACATCACGATCCGGACCAGAAGGTCGGCTGGCAGGTGACTGGCTTCCTCCCAGGAGGCCTGAGATGGCGGAAAGCCAACCCACTCCACGAGGTAGTCGGCCATGCCCACGCAGTCCCACCGGACTGCGAGGACACGCGAGATTTCGAAGTTCATGTCGGCAGCTGTAGTCGGCGGTAGTCGGCGGTAGTCGGCGGGAGGTGGCGTGTCCTCTCGACGGTCCTGCGGCAACTGGCGTGACGGACTCGTCACGCCCGATTGTCAGGTCGTGTTGTTGTTGGCCCAGGGCCAGGACGGATGACGATGATGTCTTCACCGAGCGGGAGGGGTTGAAGGGTTGAAGGTTGTGGTGTTGGATTGACGGGAACAGAACTCTGTTTGCGGCGCATCAGACAGTACATGATAACACCTGTTGTGGCTACGAACATCAATACCACTGGGGTGACCAAGGCTGAATGTCCTAACACTGCATGATAGCGGATGTCACGTATGGTCTGCAGTTGATAGCTGAGGCGGGAGATTGGGATGTCGAGGTCAGGTAACATCGACAGGGCTGCTGTGTCGGAGTTGCTATCTAAGCTAGGCAGCTGGGTTCGGATTGTCTGCTCGGTCAGCTCGACTAGCTGGGCAAGCTGTGAGCGCAGGAAGTTCACATGGTTGACATCCAGAAGGGATGATTTGGAGCTGGCCGTAGGGATTCGAAAATACCTGGAAAGGATTGAACATCCATTGCTCAGGTGCACCAACTGTGCAGGGGTGGTTGTGGTGAATTCGGAAGTGCCATTAGCACAAACCATTTGAATGTTCACCGCTGATCCCGAAGTGATCAGCCAAAGGTTTCGTTCTACTTCCAAAGCGGTCGGGGTACTTTTGAGGGACACTCGTGCTTTGCACTGTGTGTTAATTTCGTCGATCTCACGCAGATACAGTGATTTCACACAGGACGCGGTCGTCGCTGTGAATTGTTCGGCGCGATGGAAATGACAAAAGGGCAACTTATGTTGCAGGCATATGCGGATATCTTCAGATATCTCCATGAAGCGGGTGTTGTCCTGGCTGATGGCAAAGAACTTCACGTTTCCTGTTTCAAATCTCGTTTCCAAAGACGAATTTCGGTCAGGCAGTTTCGTGTTGAAGATTTCAAACACGTTGAAGCGGTCCGGAATGTTGATGATGTGGATGGGTAGCGTCATGTAGGATTTGGAGTTCACGACTGTCAAGGAGGTATGAATGATCCGGTAATACTCCTCGAGTTCGTTGGTCCGGTAGGGCAAAGCTTTGCCGTTTGGTAGGGCATTGCTGATGCTCGAAAGTACCTTGAACAGTTGAGCTGGTTTTACCAGTGATTGGGACAGGATACCATGAATCAGAAGGCTGAGTTGCGTCTGCAATTCCAAAAGTTGGTTGCTAGCTTGCTGAATGATGGCTCTAACGTTTTCAGTCACCTTAGTGATTTGGGTTTGAAGTGAAATGTAGATTTCATGATATTGCAGTTTGGTACGTTCCATAATTGAGACCTGATGGGTCAGATTGTTCACCAAACGACTGAGCTGGTTGATCGCCTCGCGATTCGTTTGTACTTCCGCGCTGGTATGGTTCATGATCGATATATTTTCTCCGAGAATGTGAACTATGCTGTCTTTATCGTTTTCTATGGTATAAAGTCGGCTGAGGATGGCTTCAAGGTCAGCGTCGGTAGCTGTACCGAACAGAAATGACAAGGCATTTCCAACGAAGGGCAGGACGGATCGCTTCTGTCTATGATGGGTCAGATTGATTGAGTTGGCTGACAGGAGTGTATTATCTAAATTAGTCCTAAGTGTTTTCAAGCTTTCCGTCAGCTGGGATTTCACGTTGTCGGAGTGCGGAAATTGCGGATGGTCAAAGAGATATAATCCTATACGTTTTTCGAACACATGTAGCGTGTGGTTCAAGTCGCTCAGCGTTGTAGGCACATCATACACACGAAGAGGCACGTGCACTTTCCATATCTCATGGGTTGAGTACAGTACACCACGTGGCAAGAACAGAGTTCCGTAGGTAGTTTTGAGTATAAGGAATAATAGGAGGGGAATGATTTCGACCACCGACATTCTGTAAAATCAAAGTCCTGTGTCACACTAGACATCAGGGAAGGTGACGTCACAACATCACATCAACATCATTACGCCCATATGGGGTTCCATCACAAGGTGCTACACGCACCATGTCCATCTCATCGGCAATCCGGCCGGTAGGTGGCGCTACTCGTCACCGTTGGTGGCGCCACTCCACTGGTCCCTCCATAATTTTCCGAAACATACGCCCATGCGGAAACGCCAACATTGAGGGGACAAATTACCCCTCATAAGCATACAATACAACATCCATGCCCCATATAAAATGGGATGAATGATGTTTTTAAATGCATTTTCTTCCAACAAACTTCTTTTCTGTTATTACAGCCTTCATGATTAGAGCTTCCCAGCTTCCATACCTTCTCAACCTCATTTACAAAACGGTACAGCACAGCGAAAACGATGGGCGTGACGGCGTGGAATTTGAAGGCTTGGATTATGTATGTACTGACATTGTTGCATTGTTGCATTGTCATTTATGCATTGCTTTCAATGCTTGTTCTTGCCGTGAATTTATTCGCTGAGGATATTTTTAACTCGTGTGACAGTTGCCTTGTAGCCAGCACCAAATGTTATAAAAATAAATAAATTCCTAAGATGGCGATCAGAAAACCAATGCAATCCACTTCTCGTTGTCAACTTTGCGAAATTGTCGTCCTTGGACTGAGAAATGGTCGTTCAAGCTTTGCTTATGACATCAAGCTGGTGGGAATAAAAACAGTAGTGATGAATCTAGCTATATTCAGTTAGACTTGGATGACTTAAAAGTGGGTTTATCAATGGCAGATATCTGTAAGATATGCTTAGCACCAGCCCCGCCAGCTCGCTGCAATCTAGAGGCCAGCGGGAAGATTCGAGAAAGCATTGAGACGATGGTTTGTTTTGGCACTTATGTATGTATCCAAATATTACTTATATATACCCTGGTATGGCCCATTTTTCAGCGAAAATGATTAGTGCTATTGCGTTTTGAGTAAATTATGCACCATGCCAAGAACAAACAAAAAACGAATATGAAATCATGTTCCCCATCCTCGAACCATAGTATAAGAGCCCAAAAACAATATGAGACCCTAACACAATGGAGGCCCCCTTTCGGGGAACAGGAGGCCCCTTTTCGACCTTGCCCCCCCCCCCCCTGGAAGGATTTCGTGGCGACGCCACTGCGTATGATGTGATCGTAGGTCAAGCACTCGTATCTATGTTTTCGAGTACAATGCCAAATCATATTATAATGGCATCACCAACCTGATTGCAGATGCTGCTTTTACCGCCGGAAGCGGTTGCTTGTTGCCATCCGACAGGATCTGACAAATTACACTGGCAGGTCAATCCAACTGTAATGATTATAGCGAGGCCAGTGTCTACCCCGTGACCTCAAGTAGGACATACTGGGTACGACAGGACCGGAGAGAGAGAGAGAGAGAGAGAGAGAGAGAGAGAGAGAGAGAGAGAGAGAGAGAGAGAGAGAGAGAGAGAGAGAGAGAGAGAGAGAGAGAGAGAGACAGAGACAGAGACAGAGACAGAGACAGAGACAGAGACAGAGACAGAGACAGAGACAGAGACAGAGACAGAGACAGAGACAGAGACAGAGACAGAGACAGAGACAGAGACAGAGACAGAGACAGAGACAGAGACAGAGACAGAGACAGAGACAGAGACAGAGACAGAGACAGAGACAGAGACAGAGACAGAGACAGAGACAGAGACAGAGACAGAGACAGAGACAGAGACAGAGACAGAGACAGAGACAGAGACAGAGACAGAGACAGAGACAGAGACAGAGACAGAGACAGAGACAGAGACAGAGACAGAGACAGAGACAGAGACAGAGACAGAGACAGAGACAGAGACAGAGACAGAGACAGAGACAGAGACAGAGACAGAGACAGAGACAGAGACAGAGACAGAGACAGAGACAGAGACAGAGACAGAGACAGAGACAGAGACAGAGACAGAGACAGAGACAGAGACAGAGACAGAGACAGAGACAGAGACAGAGACAGAGACAGAGACAGAGACAGAGACAGAGACAGAGACAGAGACAGAGACAGAGACAGAGACAGAGACAGAGACAGAGACAGAGACAGAGACAGAGACAGAGACAGAGACAGAGACAGAGACAGAGACAGAGACAGAGACAGAGACAGAGACAGAGACAGAGACAGAGACAGAGACAGAGACAGAGACAGAGACAGAGACAGAGACAGAGACAGAGACAGAGACAGAGACAGAGACAGAGACAGAGACAGAGACAGAGAGAGAGAGAGAGAGAGAGAGAGAGAGAGAGAGAGAGAGAGATATATATATATATATATATATATATATATATATATATATATATATATCTCTCTCTCTCTCTGTGTGTCTGTGTGTGTGTGTGTGTGTGTGTGTGTGTGTGTGTGTGTGTGTGTGTGTGTGTGTGTGTGTGTGTGTGTGTGTGTGTGTGTGTGTGTGTGTGTGTGTGTGTGTGTGTGTGTGTGTGTGTGTGTGTGTGTGTGTGTGTGTGTGTGTGCGTGTGCGTGTGTGTGTGTGCAGGGGTGTCGATTTTTAAAAAAACATTGGGGGGCCGAAGTGCCAACGCACTAAACCTCCCCCAAAAAAAAAAACTCATCGGATTTAGCCCACTATATTTTCAGATCTCAGACATTCTGATTTTGTATTCGACGATGTGTATGTTTATGTTTATTAAGCATCCTCACCAACGGGGAAAATCGTCCAATAACTGGTGAAGTCACATAATTAAAAGAGCAGTGTTCAGTACATGTCAACATAACAACTCTTGGTTGGTTATTGGTTCTACGACACGTCGACCGTTGTGTCATATAGCGTTGCCAATCTCTCAAGCCGATTGGTCGTGGGCGAAGAGTAGCGACAGGTGAAACTCGAACTCACCAACATAACAACTCTGAGTAATAGCATGCGACTGTAGTGCCATAGAGTGGGCTCGGATCTATCGTCACCGTCACCGTCACCGTCACTGTTACCCTCCTCCTCACTCCACACACCAACAAACACACACCGGCTTAAATAAAAGTACTTCAGCGATCAGATGCAGGCTAAAACACACCGACATTGATGAAGCATCAGAGCACAGCAGACCTGAACGGTGATGACCAATCAATCCTTGTATTGGTACCAAGAGATACTCAGTATCAAATGTCAAAAACGCTTTTTAAAAAAAAGGGGTGGGACAGGAGGCTACTAAAACATTAAAAACACATGCATACAATACTCAAACATTCCCACGTACAGCTCTTTTCAGCGCCTCCTTCAGCTTAAACTTAAAAGCCAGTCGCATATTCTCGGCCCTAACTTCCTCGGGGAGACTGTTCCAAAGAACTGCAGCACGGTACATGAAAGAGCGTTGCGCAAAAGAAGTTTTCAGGCGTGGGCGCTCTACTGAAAACGGTGTTGATCGCGTGGATCGAGAGCTGACGTCACTTCTCTATGTCACAAGATCACGCAGGGTTTCAGGTGCTCCCGAGTGATGCACTGCAAGATGAACCAGTGAGCAATCCCTAATGTCGACAAAGCGTTGTAAGCTAGGCCAGCCTAACCGCTCAATAACATGCGATATATGACCATAGCGAGAGGTCCTAGTTATGATCCTAGCCGCCCTCATTGTGACTTTTTGGATTCGCACGCGCTCGGTGTCACATGCAGCAGACCAGATTGAGCAACAGTACATTACATGGGGAAAACCAGTGCAAGCACTAACTTCGACAGCGTTTCTTCAGTAAGAGAACGTACATGCTTGGCTAGAGGAAAGATGATGCGGTTACATTTCTTAGCAATATCGCCAATTTGTTCACTCCATGTTAACGATTCGTCCATGGTCACACCCAGGTTTTTGATAGATGAGACACGTGAAATATCCGATCCAAGAACAGAGAGGCTGATGGTAGGCAGCCGCGCGATCATCTGGCGAGAACCAAAAATCACAAATTGCGTTTTAGATGGGTTTTAGCTGTTTTAGCTGAACGTTTTAGATGCGTTTTAGCTTGAGAAGATTTACACGGTACCACGAGCACATAGTTTCCAGGCACGATTCGAGACGGCGTTTGGTATACATTATGTCCTCCAATTTCGATGACAACATCGCCTGTGTGTCGTCAGCGTAAGCAACGACTTTAAAGACATCACCTATGTGTGAGAGAAGATCATTTGTGTACAACAAAAACAGAATTGGACCACACAAACTTCCTTGTGGAACACCACAGGATACGTTGCATACAAGTCTTCCGGGCCGAACTACCTGTCTGCGATTTGAAAGGTAAGATCTAAACCAAGAGCTGTTGATGCCGTACCACTCTAATTTGGTCAAGAGTCGGCTATGAGACACGCAATCGAAGGCACTAGACAAATCTACTGATGCGAGCAGACAAACGCGGCGCCTTTCGATGCAATTTGTGACATAAGCTACTACATCAGCAAGGGCAGTTTCAGTAGAGTGAAGTGGTCGATAGGCATGTTGCGAGTTGTTAAGAAGACAATTTCGGTGGAGATACGCAGTGAGCTGGTTGACTACTATCTTCTCGCACAGTTTTGACACGTTACTCAAGATCGAGATGGGCCTATAACACTTGGGATCGTCAGGGCAGCCTTTCTTGAAGATTGGTACGATTTCAGCCAACTTCCACAGTTCCGGAAAAGTACATGACGATAAACTAAAGTTGATTATGTGCAAAATATGTACACACACCGAAGGAAACGACATATTGAGCAATTTCAGGGACACATTGTCGTTACCACGAGCACTGGTAGGATTTAAATCACGCAGGGCATGAGAGAGTTCGGGAAGAGTGGCGGGCTTCAGCTTGAATGCTGAGCTAACAACGCGCGGAGGGCGAGGTTGATGCGCTGTATTTGGGCCTAAATCCCCTAAAGAATGCAAAGCAGCAGCCATGACGATGGGTGAAAGTATTTCATTGGTGCCTAACGTTAGGGAGGGGAATTTTTCCCTTTAGTACGCCACTGCGCCTGCTCAAGGTGTTTTTTTCCGCAGATTGCACGATCGAGAGTAGAAAGGCCTTTCGGATAATTTTCTTTCGGGACCCATTCTTAATTTTCCGGTGCTTTGGTCGATTCGATGGAGTCTCCTTGTGGTTTTTGTGGTGAAGTCTATTTTTATAAGCCCCCTGCAGGCTATTTTTGGAACCCGGTACGATTCTTCTGGCTCTCGGTGCGTTTTTTCCGGTGCCCAAACAGGTTTCTTTTCCGGCGTCCGACGACTTCTTATTTTGTGGATCTTTGACGCAATTTTTCCGTCCGCAAGGTGACATTCCGGGTATATATTGGTACTTGGGAAGCCAGCTGCAACTTGTGGGGCTCCGGCACGACGTTTTGGCCCCAGTTACATTTTCAAGAGAAGCGGTGTGAATTTTTTTTTATCTAAGTGCGATTTTTTGGGGCCCCGTCGTCACTTGTTGGGATCCCTTGCGGTGGCTCCGACACGTTTGTGGGGGCCCAACAAGTTTTGTGGGCTTTTGGAGCTATTGTTCAGATCCCAGATTGATTTTCCGTGTCCGGACTGTTTTTCATTTACCCGGCTTCATTTGTTGGGTGATCTCAACGAGACTTGTAGAGCCCCGGTGGGACCTGTCAGGCCTCTGGCGTGATTTTCAGGGGCCCGGGTGATAATTCTTAGTATCCCAGTCTCGGCGTGATTTTCAGGAGGCCCCGGCCCAACCGTTTGTGGCCGCCGTCGTGATTTTCTTGAATCCCGGCACGACTTGTTTGCGGCCCCAACGTGATTTTCAGGGGCCCAGGTGCAAACTTTTGAGGCCCCAGCGTCATTATCGGGGCCCCTGCGCTACGTTTGGGGGCCCCCAAAGTGATTTTTCTGAGCCCCGGTGCGATTTTTGGTGGACCGAGTGAAATTTTTAGGGAGCATAGCGCATTTTTTCCTAAGCTCGGTGGATTCTTGGGGGCCCCACAACCTATCAGGAGGGAGGGGGGGGGGGCGGTGAGGAAACTGCCCACAATTCCCCCTCCCCATTCGGTATGTCACTGTGCCATGCAATGATGCAACATAAGAATCCAGGAATAGTTCATCTGTTTCATCACTCACATGTGATTTCAACTCCCCAGTTATCCAGACAGTTTGAGGAAAGTCAAACATCTGCTACATGGATCAGCAAGGATGGATTGTAAGGCAACATGGCTACCATGGAATTCCGGTCACAGTAGTTATGCTGCAATACATATCTTCTTCAACAGACTGCTTTGGAGATGGATGAGTTCCTGAAGTTTGGTCAGGGTTGGAGTTGGAGGTGGATGGAGCAACATTGTGAAGGACATAACATATGGTTCAAGAGACTTGTTTCCATTAACAATAGAGGGGATGAAGTAACATTTTCATTGACGTCTATGGTTTTCATTGGCGTCATTGACTTCTATGGTGTCCTGAGTCAGTAAGACAATGGAGATGGGTTTCTGTTATATGCATTGTAGAAGCAATGTTATAATGTAGCTTTTATACCCCAGTGAGAATGGTATGGATTCACTCGTAAGTGAATTTGCAAACATACTGATATATCAGTTAACAACAATGCAGGGAGCTATGTGATCAACATGGTCTGTGCCCTAAAGCCCAAATAACTAAGTAATAATGCAGGGAATCTGCTGCATAACAGTTTGACCATAAATTAGCCATGATATATGGCATCATACCTCACATGCTATTTAGAATAGTGAGCTATATTTTGTGTACAAACATCAGGACATTAGAAATGTTAATTAACATTACACACATCAGTTCCTAACAAGTGTCAGCAATACAATTCCTTCATGTGCTTTAAACATGATTCAAGAAAGCACTGTCATCGATTTTAAACTTGCAAAAAGAGTGGGCCGCCTGGCATTTTGAGTGCTATTTGAGTGAATTTGCTGTCTTGTTAGTGAGCTGACCACTTATTGAGATATAAGTACTTTGACTTTGCCTGCTTCCATCATGAAAATTTGTCATTTTCCAATACATCAGAAATCATCAGAATAACTTCTTGTCCACGAACCGGTGTATGCATTTCTATGAATTTCTCATATTTATTAACATAAATGATGAGATCTGATCTGCAAATTTATAACTCAGAAAATGTTATCAGCACAGGATTCCATTCCTGAAAACATAGTACTTTCAACATGTTATTGTTCTTTGTGAAGCAATAAGTGCAATGCTCTCATGCAGCATGCAGATGGAGGTTCATCACGTGCACCAGGTAGCACAAAAAGAGATATTATTGCAGCCTAAGGTAACCACAAGACAGGTTTTACACCCGTTTTACCTCCACGAATCATTCAAAGGAGCTAGGTTTTGCCTAGTTGCGTTAGGCTAGGCTTTTGTTGCAAGTTAGTAAATAAAAAAAAGTCTTCAAAAACGGTTCAAGCTAGATTAGGTTATGTTAGACTTTTTAAGTTGTAAATGTTTGAGAACAAATTTTTTTTTTTGCGGGGGGGAATGGGCATAAAAATAATCATTTCTTGCATGGAAGTCTAGGCTAGGTTAGGTTAGGTTATGTTACATGTTTTTTGTTTATCTGAACATTATTTTTCATCCTATATTACTCGAATCCAAGCCCGCTTTTCCATGTTATTTTTCCTCACAATTGAAAAGTGTGCATCTGCAGAGGAAATGAGCAGTTACATCATGTTCAGCACATTAACAAACACTGCATTAAAAAAAGAAATTCAAAGAAGTCAGAGAATACCATGAGCTGAAAAATTACCCAAAAAGCCAGGTATTATCACAGTTTAAGGTAACCACAAGACAAGTTTTACACACATTTTACCTCCATGAAGCATACAAAGATGTTAGGTTTGTCAGGTTAGGCTAGGCTTTTGTTGTAAGTTATAAAAAGAATCATTTGTTGGTAAATAATTTTTGTTAATTATTTTTCTACAAAAAAATAATAAACGGTTCAGGCTAGCTTAGATTAGGTTTTTTAAGTTGAAAATATTTGAGAAAATGCCTCGAAAATTTAAATTAAAAACAATTAATTTCTGGTATGGGAAGTTGAGCTATGTTAGGTAAGGTTATCATACATCTTGAACATTATTTGCATGCTATATTCCTTACTCCACACCCTTTTTTTGTTTGTTATTTTTTACTCCCAATTGAAAGGCATGCAGTTGCAGAAGAAAGGACATTAAATTTGCGCTTTTATGTGTTTTATTAATATTTTTTATTTAAATTTCCAATGCAATGTTTATGAATGTCACTAAGCTGATGGCACTACTCAGTTTCTGTGCAAATGCTTGTGATTGGTTGTGAGCAAAAGAACATTAAAAATGGGCTTGGAGTTAGTAACATAGAAATTAAAAGAAATACATTACAAATTCAACATAACCTAACGTAACCTAGCCTAACCTGACCTTGGAGAAAACAACTACAAAAACAAGATTGAAAAATATATAGCAATTTATTTTCTTGAAATTTTGCAAATGAAAAAACCTAACCCAACCTAATCTAACCAGAATTATTGTGCTTTAAGGTGGTAACTAGGCAAGTTATTACACATTTGCCTCCATAAAGCAAACAAATGGGCTATGTTTGGTGATGTTAGATTAGTTTAAGTGTTTAAGTTCGACATTTTTTGCAAAAATTGTTCCAAAATTTGAAAGAAATAGATCTTTTTTCTTTAAAGGCAGCTTATGTTAGATTAAGTTAAGTTGGATTACATTTTTTAATTGTAAAAAAATACATTGCTTGAAATTTTTACAACTTGATGTTTTGGTTTTGTTTTTCTCCAAGGGGAGGTTAAGCTAGGTTAGGTTAGGTTATGTTGGATTTTTTTTTTTTAATACTTTACCCTATGTCACCCAATTCAAAGCTTTTTGTTGGTGTTATTTTGCTCACAACCTGAAATGTAGGCATTTGTATAGAAAATGAGTGGTCCCATCATCTGAGTCACATTCATAAACATTGCATTGAAATGATACATTCCACGAATTCATAAAACACCTTAAAACACAAATTTACCAAAATGAGCAGTAACATCATGTTCATCACATTCCTAAACATTGCATGGAAAAAATTAATCAGAAATTACCTTAAGCTGTAAATTTACCAAAAGGTGTGCCAACCCCTGGACGGAAATGCAACACTAGGTGCCCCAATCCTGGGCAGAAAGGGCACTAAGAGCAGTGGAATGAAAATATTAATAAAAGTAAACTAAAAACAGCTCTTCTTGAAGACAAACGTGGTAGTTATGTGATATTAACATGGAAACCCTGAGCACAAATCAGAAAAAAGCATGGACTGGACTTTTTCAAGCTTACCTGCCAACTTCTTCAACTACTGTTCCTTTGGGAATTAAATATCAGCAGGCTATTTATTCACTATTTAAAATCACACAAATCCGTATATGCATCAGAATGTGCGAAGTACAAAAAACGAATCAGTACGACGTCACATGAGATTGGCCTCCGGATTAAACACTGCGCGCAATTGCACCACAAATGTCTTACCTCAGTCACATTTGTCACGGTAACCTCAAATTTAGACTTTAGGCGCTGGAATTTCTGTAACTGGAATTTTTCCTTTGGATGTTACGATTTGGGATGTTCTGAGGAACGCCCATCACGATTTGTTACCTTTAATACGCGCTAGTGTCTATCGATACAAATCGACACCCCTGCTTTGGAGAAAAAATAGAAACAAAAATTAAGCAATATATATTATGAAAATTTTCTAAATTGAACAACCGAACCCAACTTACCCGAACCTAATGGCAACTGCTTTTGAAGGAAAATTTCCGATTTTATTTTATTTTTGAAAGTGATTGAATAATTTTTCCAAGGTAAACAACTAAACTAGCCTAACCTAGCCAAATCGGTATTATTGTGGTTTAAGGTGGTAACAAGACAGGTTTGTACACACATTTGCCTCCATATAGCAAGCAAATGGGTTAGGGTTGGTTAAGTTAGGTTAGTTTAGGTTTTTCAAGTTGGAAAACTTTTTTAAAAAATTCCAAAAAAGTTTCCCCCAAAAATTGCAAATTATTTGGTCACCTTGCCGTCTAAGGTGTTCTTTTATTCCTTTAAAAAAAAAAATATGCAGAATACCATGTGTATGAAGGTGACTAAGATGATTGGACCCACTGATTTTCTGTGCTTACTTTTCAGGATGTGAGCAAAATAATGCCAGAAAGGCTTTGAGTTCGGTAACATAGCATAAACATAAATGTTTTTTTTTAATGCAACAAAACCTAACCTAGCCTACCCTAACCTATCATTTAAGAACAAAAAATTAAACTAAATTAAATGTCACTTAATTTATTTTCTGAAAATTCTCAACCTTAAAAAAGAAACCTAACCAAGCCTAACCTAACCTAAGCTGATTTTGAATAAAAAATTATATTTTTTGTGAACATGGTTGTAAATTTTTTCGGAAACTTTTGGGTATTATTGTGCTTTAAGTTGGGAACAAGAAAAGTTGTATGGGCGCTGTATGACCAACGCAGTCAATGCGGCCGTAAACCCAAATAACCAACCAACCGACCCAGAAAAATGTAAGCTGTACTTCCACAGTGGAGGGAATTCCAGCTATTTTGTTTGTTTTTGCCCACAATTTTACATTTTTCAGCAAAAGGTGGAGAGTCAGTCCACTATCTAATCCAAATCTGTTTCTATTCAGTACAAAATGTGCTGGTTAACATCAATGTTTCTACTTAGCATGGGGTTTTTCATTTTTTCCCTTTAGCTTTCTTATCAGCATAAAATAGCATAGGTTATTGGGGGGGCCCAAATCAACATGGGGGGGCAAGATCAACATTGGTGGGGCCATAGCCCCGAAAAAAGGATACAAATCGACGCCCCGGCATACATGCATGATTTTGCACTTATCAAAATTTAATTTCATCTGCTATTTTTTGGACCACTTCACAAGCTCTTCTAAGTCTTTCTGTAGCATGTACCTAGGTGCCTAGGTACCAGGTAAATATCAAGCTGATAGTGTGATGAGTGGGCTGTTGAGGTTAATTATAGTTTGTATATCCACACTCTCAATGATAACTGATTGTTGTTCACGGGACTGGATTGTATGCAAGTTTGACAATGACAATTGGTTTTTGTGCACACCATTTTGAATTTTGTAGCAAAAGGTGGAGAGTCAGTCCACTATCTAACCCAAATCTGTTTTTTCATTACAAAATGTGCTGGTTAACATCAACTACATTTTCTATGTACCTAGCATGGTGTTTTCCTTCTTTTTTCCTTCAACTTTTTTATCAGCATAAAAATAGCATATGTTATTGGGGAGGCCCAAGTCAACATTGGGGGGGCCAAGATCAACATTGGTGGGGCCCTGGCCCCCACAAAAGGATGCAAATCGACGCCCCTGCCATCTAGACATTAGGGGGATGTCCCCATCCTAGCCCCGCCTTCAGCGCCTAAAATATCACGCAAACTATAACGTAAAATTCCCGTTACGTAAACGTCCACATGCCTGCACCTTGATCGCAAACACCCGCTTTTATAGTCAGACATGTAACGTACTCGCTTCAAAGGTGGCGCAAATGACCTCTGTGGTCCGGTACGCCTTAAAAAATCACTCCCCCACCCATGTGCAATGAAATTGAAACTTGCCTGATGCTTCCAATTTCTGCAATATACGAATAAAAACCTGCGACGTCATCAAGGTTGAATGCGAACTTTGGTGTACCTTTTAAAATAATGGTATTTTTGCGGCGTTTAATAATGGTGTTTTTGCGGCGTACGAGACATTGGTCTTGTCAAGGCTATTTCTTGATAGCATTGGTCTTGTATGACTGTAAGGTTTGCTTAAAAGTCATGTGAGCCACAGCTTTCTTTTTTTTATTCTTTTAGGAATACCAATTATAATGCAGTGGCCATGCAACTTCTTGCTGACTTTTCTCTGTCATGGTATCATAAGCTGGCAGATTTGCCCACACATGGCTCTCGTTTTTCCCCATATCAATATTTAATGCATGCATTGTCATTGGGCATGTGGGTAGGTACGTAGGTAAATATCAAGCTGATGGTGTGATAGGTGGGCTGCTGAAGATAATTATAGTTTGCATATCCACAATCTCAATGACGATTGTCATTGTTGTTCACTGGACAATGCAAGTTTGACAATGACTGGAAATTAAGAATGGATTTTTTCCTGTTTAAGCTCATATGCATGTGGTTTTCCCATTGGTGGCGTGTACAAACATCAGTATGACAATCCAAGTGTTGTTTTGTGGCTTAACATTTTTAAAAAGACAATCTGGTTTAAAATGCATCATCATCGAATCTTAACATTGTATGCTGTAAGTTTTCCTTCCACAGTGGAGGGAAATCTAGCTATTTTGTTTTTTTTTACATAATTTTGAATTGTGTAGCAAAAGTTGGATACTCAGTCCGCTATCTAATCCAAATCTGTTCTTTTTCAGTTCAAAATGTGCTGGTTAACATCAACTAAGTTTTCTATGTACTAACACAGTGTTTTTCTTATTTTTTTCCCTTTAGCTTTTTATCAGCATAAAAATAGCATGGGTTATTGGGGAGGCCCAAATCAACATTGGGGGGGGGGGGCCAAGATCAGCATTGGGGGGGCCATGGCCCCCGCAAAAGGATACAAATCGACGCCCCTGTGTGTGTGTGTGTGTGTGTGTGTGTGTGTGTGTGTGTGTGTGTGTGTGTGTGTGTGTGTGTGCGTGCGTGTGTGTATGTGTGTGTTCCGTGGTATATACGAAAGTATAGGTCCGTTTCTCGAGCTCCTCGTAGAAATGTAGCCTAAACCGTGTAACGCATTGTACACTGAATCAAAACGGCAATTTGACGTCTTCTCCCCAAATGACCTACTTGATCTGAGGACAACAAGTCCAGATTGTATAATTACTGGCACCTAAAGCATGCGTCGGCAATACATGAATGTGCGGAAATACCAAACTACTTGCAAGTGCAATTATTCACATATGCACAGTATTGGACTGAAATATCTCGACAACAACGAAAACAATCCGATTCATCCCATTTTACCGTGAGTTGCCGGATTGTTTGCAACATCTTTGTGCAAGAAAACGAAAGAGAAGAATATCAACAATTGCACAGAGTGCCTATGGATGCGATGACAGCCTAACCCTCACACACTGAGACAGCCGCTGATATTTATCACAACAGAAACATCACACCGATAAACTGAACAATGCAATGAACGTAAAGTGAAGCAAATACAATATGGCAGTGTAACTGAGACAAAGGCGGTACGTCACCGGTGGAGATCGTGCAGTTTGGACGACACCCAACTACCGGAACACTTCCTCGACCATAGCCGCAAAGCAACACAAAGCCTTACCGGCAATGACTGTTCGCACATCAAATGTGCCAAACATCTCCATCGCAAGCACATTTCACTGTCACTTCGAGCACTCCAGCACACAGTGGCCCCAGCCAAGCAATGCGACCTCGACACGCATGTATAATGTCAAGTCTTCGCCGAACCACAACCGGGACTGTCCGTCGCAACGCACCATACGCGAGCTGCATGTCGACTGATGCCACGTGCCGTCGGCGTTCGCCGCTCGTGCATCGCAGCTCGCGCACAGATACGCCCGAGGGCACGGCAGAAACAGCTCTCGAGGTGGTTCACCTTTGACCCCCTCAGAGATCGTCGTCACGTGACCGTCCGGAGGTCAGCCGCGCAGGGAAGTAGGCGGCTATCTGAAGAAGTAAAATTCCTTCCGAATATTAAGGGATGAATGAGTGTACACATGCGAAATTAAGTATGCGCGCCTCCGAAGTTTGCAGGGCTGGAGTTCTCTGTGAGTAATTTCTGCCCTACCATATGCGCCACGCAATCAGGTAAAAGTTCAAATTGCTCAAAGCTGGTGGGGTAACAAAAAACTTGACAAAACACTGACCACCTCACCGACAGTAATGGCTCCTACTGTCATAGGACAAGAACAAGTGTCTGCTGACAACCAGAATGGTAATTGAAATTCGATCCGTAAAAATCATATGCTACAGCAGGTAGGGGTGCAATGGCAGGGCAGATCCTGGAGCGCCAAGGGAGACATGCGTCCTCCACTCAACAGGCTGATTTTTACCTACATTTTGCACTAAGCTGGAAATTTCACGAAATCCAATAATATTTTATAAGATAAATATTGGGCTCAAGAAGACCCCAGTAATGTTAGCTGTTCAAATCCCATGAGCTTTTCAAAATCGGAGGCATTTTGTGACATTTCCTCCCCAAGCCAGGCTTCTGGATCCGCCACTGCAGAGCAGTCGTATAACATATCGATCGATCGCAAGTCAAATCCAACTCCGAAATTCTGGTAATAAATGATATCGCATCCGATCTAATTCGAATCCAATCCGAAATCTGTACGGATGATCGGATCCCTGTCACTGGCGGATCCAGGGGGGGGGCCATTCCGGCCATGCCCCCCCCCCCAAGCGCTTAAAAGGGGGGGGGCATAGTGTCTTTTGGCCCCCCTCCCCCAAACCAACAAAAGTAAACTGAATTAAAATGCAGTAACCTTTGCTGAGGTTAAAAAATAGCGTTCCGGGTGAAATAATCTCCAATTTTAAAGGTATTTTGTTATAATTGTTTGGAAGCACAATATGGTAGCATAGTAGATCCTGACACATCGTTGGTTCTATGCTGTTGAAGTTCTGTTCACAGCAAGGGGTCTGTATCGTAACCCCTAATGTATCATAACCTCAAATGTACATTAACCTCAAATGTATCATAACCTCAAATGTATCATAACCTCAAATGTATCATAACCTCAAATGTACCCTAACCTCAAATGTATCATAACCTCAAATGTATCATAACCTGAAATGTATCATAACCTCAAATGTATCATAACCTCAAATGTATCGTAACCTCAAATGTATCATAACCTCTAATGTGTCATAACCTCAAATGTATCATAACCTCTAATGTGTCATAACCCATAATATCAGCTGACGATGGAGAAGTGTGGCGTGCGATTTTGGCCCGTACTAAATCAGAACATGTCTCAGCTTACGGAAAACCATTGTGAAAAAGAAATGAACTTGAAGTATACCGTATCCTCGCTAGGTGGCAGCATGCTATTTATTTGCACCATGATTGTTTTCAAGGACCAAAACTATTGTGTGTGTGTGTGTGCAATTTTATAGTTCATTGATTAGCAAAGAGGTTTCCGAATAAATGATGACTCAAGGCATGATTTATTGATGCATTGCTTTATTTACGGCCATGCGAAGGCTACAGACCAACACGTAAGTTCGTGCACTTTTTGTGTAGTGCGATAAGTGCTGCCAATTTTGATGTTTTCCTACATCTGAAGATTTTTCCGTGTTGCCAATTTGGCAATGATTTTCACCATGGGAGCGCTAGTCTTGTGTGTTCAAAAGACGATGTCAATCACGGCGCTCCTGAAACAGACTGGCTTTAGGTGTTTTCGCAGTCCACATCACGTAGATTCTGTCTCGCTCGTGTTCGCAGCAGGACAGTCAGCGCCCAGTAAGGTGACGTCATAATTATTTCGATCACTGCGGTTCTCGCGGCTGTTGTACCAGCGGCTCGGAGTGGGCCACCCTACTCAGAGCCCTGGCTAGGGGCCCGCGAAGCGGATCTGTGGCTCGAATCAGGGGCCCTATGAACCAACTGAAAATCTGGGGGCCCGTTTTAACCAGGGCCCGCCTCGAACCGGGGCCCCTGATAAAGGAAAAGTGCTTTTATTTCTGGGAAGTTTTACAAACATAGGGGCCCGCTCAAAAGTAAGTGCATGTTTTCCGCAGGCTTTTTAAAAACATGAGGGGGGCCCGCTTGCGAGGGGGCCCGCTCTCCAACCCTGGCCCCCTCCCCCTCCCCCCCTCCTCGGAACTGAAATCCTGGTTGCGCCACTGTCTGCCGCCATAGCTATATTTAAGAAATTGATTGCTATATGTCGAAAAATGTAACTTAATTTTGTTGATGACATTTTCAATTACATCGTTTATGTGAACGTCAGATCCATTCGAGAAATTACGCCTGCGCGACAATGCCAATGACTTTATTCAACTAATGGCTCCCGTCGTTCGCGCAGCGACTTGATCGCAAACGGTGGATGCATTTTGAGGGAGATAGATGCCAATAACCGATAATATTAAATATACCTGAAGGTTATATGCGGCAAATTGCTGCCAGCTGAGAGTGATGCACCTTCTATTTCAAGCAAATGCACCCAATACCTACCATCAGCGGGAGCCGACATCGCGATGCGGTGCGGTGTTTTGAAGCGTGGACTAGGCACGTTTCAGATCAAGGGCGTGCTACACTCTCCTTGTTGACTACTGTAATCAACGCTTACCCATTGTGACACGAGGGCTTTCTACAAACGCATCCTTGGATGGAAGGCAAATCCACCTAGCCGAGTTTTAAAACCGTAACAGGCAGAGCAATGGTATCAATGATGGCCCACACAGGTCAATTATTGGCAACTTTGAACTTAGGTCAAGCCAGGCTAACTAAGAACAGACTTTACATGACACATGCACTTTTACAAGTGCTACGTATGTGCTGACATCGTCGTTAACGTCTTCAGCATACTCCGAATGCTCCAAATGACGAAAATGTGGAAATGTCATTAATCTCAGAA
Source organism: Ashinkailepas kermadecensis (assembly GCA_034440615.1). NCBI lineage: Eukaryota > Metazoa > Arthropoda > Thecostraca > Neolepadidae > Ashinkailepas > Ashinkailepas kermadecensis. Next base: position 69,733 of record JAOTOM010002486.1, read on the forward strand.
TTCTCAATTTCCCCAATACCACACGAAACTGGTTACATCCACAATTGGGAGCCTCTTGCTAATATAAGTTGTGCGTAGATTGCGGAATATGCCCAATAAAAGCACGCAAAGCCGAGGATCATGGAGTACGTACCTGTGCGGAGCCGTGACAACCGCATATATCATGTCCTGACATGACCCATAATTGGGCTTTACCTTAGTGTGCGAAATTCATAAAGCTCAGCTGCTGAGAATGTCGTGTAGATGTCTAAGTTAGTTCCAGATCTATCGCGAACATACCGAAGGAAAGGGAAGGGAGAGGGGTGGATTCTCCCCCCCCCCCCCCTGCCGTCGCTATCACCCGAACCCCATCCGAGGGTTCGGGTGCTCAAGCCCGATTTCGGAATACAGCATTCGTCCAACCGTTTCAGAAGTGGTTTGGATGTTGTTAATGGACTAAATATAGTGTTTGTGATGGATGAAGATCACGCCATAGGGGATAATAAGATCAACTTTGCTTGGTTGTGCCAATTTACACATTCCAATGTATGGGTAATACTTCTTTCATATTAATTTCTTCAATTTCACTTAAAAACGTCATATTAACGCCCGAGTGATATTTCACTCCAGAGCTGTTGTTAAATAAACATTACTCTCACCTGCATACCATGTTTCATCGAGATCACGAGTAAATCGCACTTATCAAAATTCATGAACTATATGTAGCAATCTGATCTAGAGGACTGGGGGACTTCCCCCAACAAAATGAGCTAGCTGAGCGAGCTGACTCAAATGAGTCATGTGGTTTGATTGATACTGTCTTCCCGTCCAATTACGTATAGTATAGTATATTCACGATCTGACGAATGTAGTCTTAACACGCGCACTGGAGGGGAGGGGGGCGAAATTCGCCCACCCCTCCGGTTTTTCGCAATTATTTCCAGATTGTACCGGTCGATATACGCAATTTTGTGTACCTGCCTAAAAATGTACTGCACGTCGTTTGACGTTAGAAAAACGAAAATTGGCCGAAAATGTTTCGAGCTAGAGGCTATCAAAGTCAAAACATTTTGTAGCCCCAGACCACAAAAATCGGTGCTGATGCGCTTCCCGTATATTGGCAAAAGAGAAGTGTTCTTGGCAACACTAACTACTTGTTGGGTGTATATTGTTATGCTATATAGTTCCAAGGTCATGTAAGGTCACCGAGGTCAAGTCAGGTTATGTTCATGACAGGTCAACTGGAAGATTGTCATAAACGCAAATGACTCATGCGATTCATGCCATTTCGCATGTTATTCCCTACACATCCTGAACACAACTGTTTTTTTCATTGTGAACCTAAGCGTTTGCACATTTCATTCATGTACTTCAGCCCTTTCTTCGTGAAGCCGATTGCGCAGGGCCGCCCGCCGGCCAGTCGGGCAGGCGGCCCGGTTCTGGTAACTTGAGCGGGAGATGGGCATACACCAATCGGTCTGTTTGCACAGCACCTTGTTTGTCGCTGTTAAAATATGCTTCAATTACTGCAGCGGGACGTGAAGGTTTATCGGTGTTTGAAGAGGGAGGGCTCTGGGAGGGCGTATCGAGCATATCAATGCTTCGGTCGGTACGAAGATCAAACTGTGGGCAAGACCTTCACGACTACGATAATATTTGTTGGACGTGGTGTTTGGTTTGGTCAACCCTGTATCGCTTTCCCCCACCGTGTGTCGATAGGAGTTGGCGTTTGTGAAAACAGGTGTGCCGTGAAGCATTTTCTGTTCTGAGCCCGTACAGGTCGGATGCAAAGCTGATCGCCCATCATGTCCCGCCGTACGCTCCGCCGCCTTAGCGCCGCTGAAGCAGCGCATCTCATCCCGCTGATCGACTCCGATGAAGACGAAATTGAAGCATCGTCGGACTTGGACAGCCAAGAAGAAGATGCCCTGTACGTTCCAGACGAAGACGATACGGATGACGAGAACACTTCTGTGTCTACAGCCGCTGCCGCCGGCACGCCAGCCGGCCCGTCAGCCAGCACGTCAGCCGGCCAGTCAGCCGGCCCGTCAGCCAGCACGTCAGCCGGCCCGTCAGCCGGCACGTCAGCCAGCACGTCAGCCGGCCCGTCAGCTGGCTCGTCAGCCGGCTCGTCAGCCGGCCCGTCAGCCAGTCCATCAGCTGGCACGTCAGCTGATGCGACCGGCGCGACCAGCCCTGAAGCCGTGGCCGCCTCCGTACTGCGGGACCAGCCCGTTCCGGCACCCAGCGTTCGGAGCATGCAGAAAGAGCTTACAAAGTCGAAGCATACCCTGCAGGAAGGCGAGTACGTCCCACTTCAGCAAAACCCGGGCGCCTTCTGCGTGCGTGACCGCCGCACAACACAGTGGCTGAGTGGTCGCTGTAGCCGCCTGCCCAGCGCTCCAGGAGGCTGGACGTGAACCTGACGCGCCAGAGGCCAGGTCTCATCGGAGAGGCGAGGACCGTATCATCGGATATGGCAGCATTCAGGTTGTTTTTTTTTCAGGACGGCGTGATCGACCTTAATCTAAAACACACCAACGAAAAACTGCTGGAGGAGAAGGCAAAGTATGAGAGGACCACAAAAGATCCGGACTCATTGTCACTTCCAGACGTACGCTCCAGTGACACGCTCAGAACTGATGGCTTTTGTCGGCCTCTCTCTCTGCTGCGGGGCTGCGTGGGTGCAAATAGCACAGCTGAAGACCTATTCCAGGGTGCATTTGCACCTGCGCCCTTCTCAGCCACAATGAGCCACCGCCGCTATATGAAGCTCCTGCGCTGCCTTCGGTTTGACGATATCACAAGCCGACCTGTCAGACGTGAAGCCGACAACTTCTGTCTGCTTCGTGAGGTGTTCGGCATGTTTGACGAAAACCTGCGGCGCCACCTGAAGCCGTCAGACAACGTCTGCGTGGACGAGACGCTTGTTCGATTCCGGGGACGCTGTGGTTTCAACGTTTACATGCCCTCGAAGCCCGGCAAATATGGCGTTTTGTTCCGGTCGGTGGCCGATGCCGAGTATCGGTATATATGGAAACTCTGGCCATACGCCGGGAAACCGACCAGCCCGCAGCAAGCGCCGCCAAATTCCACTTTCGCGTCTGTGGTCACTGGCGGATCTAGCCCACCGGTTTGGGGGGGGGGACTTTCGGTTTTCGGTGTCAGCCCCCCCCCCCCTCCTCCAGTGGCGTACCTAGGAATTGCATCAGTGGAGGGGTCGGAGGGATTTGGAGGGTGCCAATTCTCCCACTATTTTTGGTTAAAAGCATCGGATTTCTACCGCTATTTGTCAAAGGGACCCATTTTTTGACAATAATAATTAATGACAACATAATTTCCTGGGGAAGGTCCCCAGCCTACCTCCACCGCTTCTAAGTTATGAGATTTTTGTTCTTGTTTACCGAAACGTTCACGTTCATACTAAGTTAACGTTCGTGCACGTGTACACACTGGCAGATCCGATTTCGTCAACTCTTGCTGTAAGCAGAACTTGAGCAGCATAGAACCCTCGATGTGTGTCAGAATCTACTATGCTGCCATATTGGCTTCCAAACAATTATAAAAATACTTTTAAAACTGGAGATTCTTTCATCCAGACGATAATTTTAACCTCGGCAAAGGTTGCTGCATTTTACTGCATTTCGGGGGGAGCAAAAGACACTATGCCCCCCTTTTAAGCGCTTCGGGGGGGGGCATGGCCGGAATGGCCCCTCCCTGGATCCGCTAGTGTCTGGTGGAGCTTGTGAAATACCTAGTAGTAATAGTAATAGTGGTAGTAATAGTAGTAGTAGTAGTAGTAGTATGATTATTATTGTTATTATTGCTGTTCTTATCATTATTATTATGACAATACCCATTATAGTTTCCTCACATGTCCCAAAGCGTAATGTTCCCTCAAATACATCAAATGCATGAAAATGCATACCTTGACCTTTATAAAGTGCTGATATATAAGTGACCTGAGGTCAAATGCAGCATCTATCATCCTTATTACATCATTAGTCATGCTCAAAGCATCATGGAAGCCCATTGTGGGGCAATCCATAGCACTGTCAAGCCAAGGCACGCAAAACAAGCAAAATTAACATGTTACCTCATTTGACCTTGAAGATATAGACCTAAGGTCATGCAATTTGCACACAATAGAGTTTACCACTGTACTCATCTACACTGAAGATTTCGTAACTCTAGCTTTAATGTGAGCCGAGATCTTAGGGGGGGGGGTGTGGAATCCCCCCCCCCCCCACACTCCAGTGCGCATAGTTTTCAGAGGCCCTCCAGGGCGCGTGTTAACACGCTGTGAGGAGAGCCAGGCGTGTTCGGTCTGCATTTAAACCAACCCGACGACTAACATTGGCACACGACACCTCCGACGGCTGGATACAATCGTCCTAATAGCGCATGATTCGTGGTTGGTAATATAAATGAAACATATCCTTTGCCACATGTTTCCACATATTTTGTATTGATCGTGCATCACTTTAACTCTGTCCGGCATTCAACAGTACAAAATGGCTTAACGTTCCGGCTTTGAGGAAATTATAATTGCATACACGCCAGGTCACACAAGGACTTGCCCGGCTCCATGTGTCTAATTACGTTTCGCCAGTCTGTACAACACAATAGCAAGAACACGACCTTGTCTGCATCTTGACAACAGAGAGAAAAGGCGTTTGTAGGCGAAACAGGATTGCCCTGGCAGTGTTCGGTTATTTGAATGCCACCTACAGACCATGGCTGACGATAGTGACGATGTCATGCACAGAGGAATGGCTCCAGTTCAATGAGTAAAACACGACTGCATTAGCGTTACGAGCAAACCCGTAAACCTTTGCCTCATTGAGGGGTACCACAGCCTATTTGCCAACCAAGCCAAAACATGCAGCACACATCTTTGGACTCTGAGACGAACTGGGCCAACCATGACACAAATTGAGCACTTTATGACAAGTGGCAATGTCTGGGAGGATTCGTAATAGCCGTAATGTGCAGGTGCCAGCCGAGCGTGATACATTTCGAACAGCCCTCCACAGTCCACACATCCCTCACATCACGACAGATCAGCACTAATCCGATGGCACTGTCGCATGGCATCGCGTCTGAACGTCCGATTGCGAGTCTTTTACATCAATGTTACTGTAGCACTGTAATTAGTAACATATCATTACAAAACTGGGGCTGGTCGAGAGCCAAGCTCTGGAAATCGGCTAACGACCCGGTCTCCGGTCGCATCGGCGCCTGGCATGACGCGGCCGGGGCGGCACCAGTGCAGCAGTTCGACTGGTGACGGGCTGGTGTTCTTTTTGTGAGAACTTTGAGCATGCTCACCATATCCCTAGCGGCAGTACCCTCTGCCACAACCAATGCACCCCGATACTTGCTGGGCTCCTGCTGAAGTAGTTCCAACTGCTTCTTCATGTCACCCTGTGTTGGTGATGGACAGCTGGGATTGGGACCAGCATCAGCATCCTTAGGTTCAAACAGAACATCATCATCAGGCTAATGAACATAACTGTCTCCAGTTTGCTCTGCTGCTGGCTCAGGATTTCCAGAAGCACTGAAACATCAAAATAATATCGTCAAAATGCTAATGAACAGTGTCACACATAATGCACATATAAGAAAATCAGTTTGAACTGCTTTGGTTATTAATAATGTTGTAATGAAATTACTTTTAAATTTGTTAATAACATGCAGTAAAAACAAATCAAACATATGCCACAAAGGCTTTCCATAAATGGCTGAGCAAACATTGCAAAAAAATGCATTCTAAAATTTGGAGAAATACTGCAAACAGGTAAGACTGATGCAGCCACTTCTGTTGCAGATACACTATTACTGTGACATATAAGACTGCAACAAGAATGCCATTGTACGTATGCTCAATGTACATTTTTATTTTTATTTGTATGCCAAATGCCACAAGATGATTTCACACCAACTCAGGCAGTCAAGTCCAACTCTACCTATGCCCTCATATTATATTGAACCTTTTTCCATGTACTACATGGGTGTTTTCATGTGTCCTCCATAAAAAATACGTGAAAACTTGAAAATGTAATTATTGTGCTACTCAACATCAAAGTGGGACCAAAGGCACCTTTTCAGAAATCCAATCTCTGAAAACATGTTTGCACCTCAGGTAAAGCTAGAAATGATTATAATGGGCTGCTTTGGTGTTTTTTCCTGCTCATAAATATACCCGTCAACCAATGTAAAGACATCACAAACATTGCAAAATTTCTTCAAATTCTGCAATTCAAAATTGTTGGGTGTTATCTTGCCTCCCAACTGAAAAGTATGCATTTCCAGAGGAAATGAGTGGTCAGATCATGTTCAGCACATTTATAAACATTGCAGTAGAAAAAGAATTTCGAAGAAATCAGAAATTACACCAGACTAAAACTTCACAAATTTCCTTCGAGTGGTCAGATCATGTTCAGCACATTTATAAACATTGCATAAAAGAACTTCAAAGAAATAAGAAATTACACCGAACTGGAAATTCACAAACTTTCTTATTAAAGTTATTTTCGGAATTTTGTGCATGTATTTAATCTCCCCGGTGCAGGTTTTTGTCCTCCCTGTGCATTTGAATGCTTATTTTTTCACTGCTGGTGGGCCTCACAGAGCCATTTGCCATCCTTTGCAGTCTGGGTATACAGCATATGTATGGTGCATACCCACAGCCAACATATGCCCATAGGCTTGTGGTGGAAATGGCATATGGTGGTTATGATCTGAGCATGAGGCCTAAAAATATATCCAAGGCTCCACCCCTGATTCCCACAGACCAGAGCTCATTGCCATACTTTGCAGTCTGGACCATGGCCACTTGTCATTTGTATAGGATTAAATTAAAACAGTTCTAGCTTAAAGTAACATTAAAAAGACTGATGACATAGGTGTGTAACTACTTGATGCATAACAAACAGGCAGGGGCCTATCTACCTACCTCCGTATTCATGGTAAATAACCTAAAAGCAGCGGTATTATTGGGGATACCAAAGCAGCACACCTCACAGCAAGCTTCCATGCATGCATTGGCGATCCTCGGATTTTTCGGAAACCGGAAAAAGCTACATGCTGTGCCAGACCGATGGCTGCATTCTTGCACAAAACAAAATCCTATTTCAGGGAGGCGAAAATCACCATGCACAACATGCGAGCCCAACTACGCAGCGTACCAATAATAATAACCATTCCAGAACACAATCTATCCAACCTACAATGCACGCGACTCACCCATATACGAAGCGTTCGACAAAAGCTATTCTTGCTATTTTCACAATAACGCTGCACTCTGATTGGTCAATTTGGCGCTCGTAGATGTACAAGAATGACATTGATCATAATCGCCTAGAAGCGTCACATATGTAGCTAAACGCGACGCCAGCAGCTGATTGCTATTGTCCAGGGATTTGCTGATGCTCTATGGGACTATGGGACCTATGGTGGCATGGTGCTAAATTAGAAGCTTTTATTAAAATGTAATATTCAATATTTGAATGAAGTTACCTACTTCAATGACATAAAACCACCAACAAACTGCATACATCTTTGAAATATCATTTCCACCATGGCTGCTCAGCAAATTAGTCCCACATAGGAAGACGATACTTCTAAATCAACACATATGGAGAAAAAATAAGGTGCAGGGGTGAGCTCAGGGATGTGCTGAGGGATCTTCAGTTGGACTGAACCGGTTGCCCTGCCATCTGCCGATAAAAGTTTTGACGTGCCTCATTGCGCTCCCTTTTTCCTCCAAAAGGACCCTAGCAAAAACCACCAGATTTCACCAAGATCTGCAAATTTCCAAAGTTGGCAGCATCCTGGCGCTGTAAAGCTAATGAAGCGGACATCTAGCGGAGAATATACCAACATCAGGTTCTTTTCACTGGCGGCGCCGCTAGGCAGAGTCCAGAAGAACGTAGGACCTCCGTACGGACTAAAATCGCCTGCCATGGCCCGGCGTCGTCAGCTGATATTAGAGGTTTGTACGTTAGGAGTTATAATACATTTGAGGTTATGATACATTTGAGTTTATGTTACATTTGAGGTTATGATACATTAGAGGTTATGACACATTTGAGGTTATGATACATTTGAGGTTATGATACATTTGAGGTTATGATACATTTGAGGTTATGATCCATTTGAGGTTATGATACATTTGAGGTTATGGTACATTTGAGGTTATGATACATTTGAGGTTACGATGCATTATGGTTATGAAAACTAGGGGTTGTGATACATTTGAGGTTATGGTACATTTGAGGTTAGGGTATATTTGAGGTTATGATACATTAGGGGTTACGATACATCCCCGGATATTTGATCCAATCTATTGGTATGGTGATATTATATTGACAAAATACTTCGACTTGATTGTCGATGCTTCTTATTTTGTTGGTTATTCCACGCTAACGCAACCAGTTGAGTACACACCTCCTCACGAATCTTGATCAAAACTTATCTGTGTGGTTATCTTATTGCCCTGATTATGATTTTGAAATGTATATACTTGTACGATGAATGGTTTGTCCACAGCCGCGACATCAAAATCTGACATCTAAGCGTATCTGTTTTATATAAAAGGCTGATATCACTGGAAGCTAATGTAATATTTACAGTCTGAAAATGGCGATTTGACTCTTATTGCCTGCCCTTTATTATGCATGTCTTGGAGTTTAGGGGAACATTGACTGCTGTGGTCATGCAGTACTATACGTGCATAAATACTTTTTGGGACGCAAAGCTAGGGTCAGAAAAATAAAATTACTTTGATAATCTTTATTTCCCACACAGATGAGTGCAGCGATTTCCTTGAAACCGTGCTATTTATATTCTGCGAACCCTTCTACCCCTGTGGTGGTCACATCATTTTGGGTTTCGAAGAGCAACACTGCCTTCGGCCGACCGGACTGAGGGTACGACGGAGCGATTTCCCACCGGCCGCCGCGCCACCGCCGCCGGCTGTCTGTAATTTTGAATGCTCATCTGCTAGAGAGCTGTTCGCAAAATACCCAGGGTAAAGTCCAACGATCATCCATGAGAACCAGACTTTGTTTAGGTTTGGTTAAACAAACCAAGAAAGCCCTATGAGAAAGCATCGGTCAAAGCAGCAGTAGCAAAACGCCTGTCAGCATCCTAGGGTGTCGAACTCGAAGCTGACACAGCTGATGGCGATTCCTCGTTCTCCGATATTGAGCTGCACGATACAGTGAGCTGAGCTCCGATATTGAGCTGCACGATACAGTGAGCTGAGCTCCGATATTGAGCTGTACGATACAGTGAGCTGAGCTCCGATATTGAGCTGCACGATACAGTGAGCTGAGCTCCGATATTGAGCTGCACGATACAGTGAGCTGAGCTCCGATATTGAGCTGTACGATACAGTGAGCTGAGCTCCGATATTGAGCTGCACGATACAGTGAGCTGAGCTCCGATATTGAGCTGCACGATACAGTGAGCTGAGCTCCGATATTGAGCTGCACGATACAGTGAGCTGAGCTCCGATATTGAGCTGCACGATACAGTGAGCTGAGCTCCGATATTGAGCTGCACGATACAGTGAGCTGAGCTCCGATATTGAGCTGCACGATACAGTGAGCTGAGCTCCGATATTGAGCTGCACGATACAGTGAGCTGAGCTCATTGAAATATTGAATCACAGACAACATCGTATGACATCAAGCTTCAACTTTCCAAGATGCCTCTCTTTACAGCCGTCAAGACGGCCGCAAACTTTGGGTGCCACTGTCATCATGGTGAAGAAAGGTTTGATGCTAAAAGCGACGGAAGGCGTGCTAAGAACTCCAGGAACAAAGAGGTCATTTCAGATGGTTTCGAATGATGCTAAGAATACACGCAACAGCTTTATGAACGAGAGGACACCAGCCGTATCTGTCCAGGGAAAGGGACAAGGTCAGAGTGCTTGATCCAGACGGAGAAAGTCATCCCTATCAAAAACGATTTATTATATCCAGCCTGCGCGATATTTACAAAATATACCAGGCAGAGATAGCGGCGCCTGTATGATTCTCCACATTTGCCAGCCTCAGACCACCCTGGTGCGCTTTGGCCGGTGCTAGTGACACACAGTCTGTGTGCATACGCGTTCACCATCACAATCTCAAGCTCATGGTCAAAGCGATCAGTCCCAATCTTACAGCGACAGAGTCAATGGGCAGAACAGTGCGCGGCATCGACAGTAAACAAGGCATGCTCGGCAAATGCAACAAACGTCCGGGTGAGGTTAAACTTCGGGAATTCCTGAAGACAGAGAAGGCAATCCAGGCAGATAAAGTGGAGTGCGCGCAGTGGATTGGCACCCACTGAACAACACTGGTGTCAGTGCGTCATAATACAGAAGAGTTCAAACACTGGCGTTGGTGCGTCAGAATACAGAGGAATTTATCGACATGGTTGTGGACGTCATTCTCCGCCTGCGTCGGCGCCATTGAATTTCCAAGGCACAGAATAGATATGTGGAACGTTACCGACTGCAGAACGCTACCGACTGCGGATCGTTACCGACTGTGGAACGTTACCGTCTGTGGAACGCTACTAACTGTGGAACGTTACCAACTGCGGAACGTTACCGAGTGTGGAACGCACCTGTGCACAGCGCATCGACCACAGTGTTCGGAGACTTCAGAGCACACCACACGCCTCTCCTGGACCCAGATCATCCCAAACACAGCCACCCGATGACGTCGCATTCAACTCTCGACCACAAACACACAGATCACTCGCACACGGCGCGAGTCTCGTTCCTTGAGCGTCACGGACATCGACTACGAGGTGAGGAGCACCGTACCGTACCGTGTCAGCCGCAGCCACCCGCGGTCACCTGGCGTACGTGGCACAGCCGGATCACAGCAGGAGCACCGCGACAGGGGAGTCGAACGTAGCACCAGGGGAGGGGGCTGCTGCGGTGGCGGTGCCACCGTGCGGCGGGCGCATCTCAGGCGAGCGTCTCCCGCGTCTCCCAGTCGTCTCGCCGAGCGTCGCCCGCGTCTCCGAGCGTCGCCCGCGTCTCCCAGTCGTCTCGCTGAGCGTCGCCCGGGTATCCGAGCGTCGCCCGCGTCTCCGAGCGTCGTCCGCGTCTCCGAGCGTCGCACGCGTCCCCGAGTCGTCTCGCCGAGTGGCGGGCGCGACTCATCAGGAGACGCGAGCAGTCACAGTCTCTCTCCTGAAGAGACGAGAGCAGCTGCAGTTTCCTGAGGAGTGGGAAGGGTCATGGTATGGTTCCTGAGGAGAGGTTGGAAGGGTCTACAATGTGAGACCGTTGTCCCCATTTCGTTCTCCCGATTTCCGCCATATGTATCCATATGTATCATGAGAACCTATTGAGTCGCTTTGCCTGTCCCTTACTAATGTCATCGTGTAGGCATGGTTGAAGCATAGACGTCTTGCCATAAGTAAAAAGTGAACAGCATTCCATTAAAAAACATCAACCTGCTAGTTATATTTACATTTATCTGTTGCCAGGCACAGCAAGTTTGTCATGTACGTCCAAACTTTCACCGCCATATTTATCTTCGGCGACAAAACAAAAAGGTTAAAGGCCGTCCTGAAGGCACGCTAAATTTCAAAGCAGTGTCCTCAGCTGCTTTTAAGTTATCTCAGAAAGCCCTCACGGGGCCAACTGACCCCTGTACCGCGAGTATTAGCCCTGCATGCTGCACCATCAAATGATATATTAGTATATTCTTCCGATCCTGATATTTTGCGGATATATCTCGAGAAGAGTCCGTGTACAGTCTAGCTGATGCTGGGGGTCCTGCCTGAAGGGTCGGTGACCGACCGAAAGTATACAAGTCGGACCAGTGAGTTCATTCATCTCGTGGCAACCAGAGTGCGTGCTGCCATCTTTCGGCTCGATCTCAATTAGGGTTGAAATGGCACCGAGATCGGCAGCCCATCCCCGGGTGGGGAGACCGGTGAACGAATCTCGGCATACCAGGCATAATTATGGTCGTATTGAGGAACATCGCTATCAAGTGTTTCTTCCCATATGAAGAAACTACCAAACAAAATGTACTTCAATTTTCGGCGCTTGGAACCCGTCGCAAATCACAACTGAACAAAACTCACATTTCCGCGCGGGTTCGTCGATTTACAGCTTCATCGGTGTCTCGAAATATCCGCACCTAGAAGTAGACGGGTCGCCAGGCGCCGTATTTGGCCGACTGGACGTTGCGGTGTCGTAGCTGCGCCCGGCACACGGGGCAGCGGGCGCCGTGCGCGCACAGCTGGTCTCGGCACGGTGCGCACACGACGTGTCCGCACCTCACCGTGCCCAGCCGCACACCCTCCATGCACACTACGCAGAGCACGCGCGTCACCTGCGGACACAACACGAGAGTCAGCACTGTGGCACAGCATTCGTGTGTATTGCTACCAACGGCCGTCACGGCGCGTGTTTCCGGTGCACCATTTGTCCCGGCGGAAAACGTTGCCGGAATTCCCCGTTTTCTTACATCGAACTCCACGTACCACGAAGAGACAGACTAACGACATGACATGGCACGCGGGAGAATCTGTTCCTAGGCCCTGAGTGGCACTCCAAGGGTTTTCGGTCTGGTGGAATAGCACACACACACTTCATGAGCCATGTTTCAGTTGAATTGCATTGCAGCCGTTGTGATTATAATTACCCGATGTGGGAGCTTTATAACCTATGCAATTTATGCGCCTCTAAACCCCAATAACAACAACGACAACAACAAATCATCCGGTGGTCACATGGCATACATTAGGCTGAGTTATTAAGTTGGAGGACGCAAGAAGTCGCCTTTGAACGGAAGGGAAAGGCATGAAGACAATTGCATTTTCTTGAGTTCGTTTTCGCCGTAAAATATCGTTTTTTGGACGGATGATGGAACGTGACTCTAACGGTCAATCAGTGTTACAGTAATAGTTTTTCGTCAGGAATGTGATGTCGAAGAAAGACCAGTAGGATGTTGAAATTCGCAATTAAACTATTCCATTTAAAATTCCTGTTTATGCATTACACCTCAAGTTCGACCCAAGAGCGCACCGATAACGGTAGTTTTTTGGCTGTTTCTGGGCTGAAGCGTATCTACACGGTCACTATCAGCAACTAGCATTTCGTAGCATGCCAATACCACACCAATAGAATACCAATACCAATACCAATATTGAATACCAAGAACTCATCATTGGGAAATATTTTGAATTAACCAGTGTGGAAATATTTGTATAGGTACTCGTTGATGGAATTGACAACAGGATTAGTCCATTTATGAACGAAGCCTTCGTGAGAAAACTAATTCAGACTTTCTGATGTCAGCGATGCCAGTTGATTGCAAGCCAGCTGACTGCAATTAGCGGCATCCGTGTGCATCGGAGCAAAGAGTGGAGAACATCGGAACATCGGAACATCGGAATATCGGAACATCGGAACATTAGACCATCGGAACAAAGAGTGGAGATGCCGATTCGTTGACGACGTTGGGAATTTCTCGTCACAATAGGTGTGTCATTTTGCCAAAAATGTGATACGTTATATCATGAACATGTTTATTCTCTTATTTAAGTCATATGGAGTCCAATAATATCAAAATGCAAAACGTGTGAATTCTTCTAGTGCTCTCGCACCGAGACTACAAGTTTTGATGTTTTATACTTTAGGTTACTTCGTATCTTGATGATTAATCAAGAAAACTATATTAGTCTGCACTTTTTCTGAACAGTCTCGATCCGTGAAGTCGCGCAAATAGGAAATTGAACCACGCATGATCCGTAGCTAAAAAGTTGTGCTCATGGTCAACCTAGGTATGTTGGCTTTTTTTAAATATTGGCATTGAATACATTGTAGTCCTTTAATCAATTTCATAAAGATAAAGATACTGATATGAAAAGCCAATATTCCATACCTTGCACACAATGTACGGTAAGAAAGTGTTGTGATAACCAAATAAAAATAACCCCCCTCTCTCTAATCTCCAAAATAAGCGTCGCACGAAAACGAAAGAGGTGTCATCGGAAAGCGCTCGAGGAGTAGGGTCAGACACCACCCACAAAATCACCCCCCCCCCCAAAGTGACGTCACTAGGGGGCCTAGATTTTCACGATTTACATCATATTTTTGGCTCTGGGGAGTTTATTTTCGGGGATTTGATTTCAAAAGATTTGAAAAACCAAAAATTATTTGGAATCAGAAAAGGAAGACAAAATTGACCAGGGCCATAAAAGTTTTGGCCACCCAAAAATCAAAACTTGCTTTTTGGAAATTTCAAAATTTTGAGTTTTAAAGTTTTCGTTACTTTTTATTTTATAATGGGTAGAGCGGACCGAAAAACGGTGTCCGAAGTCAACTTACTCCCATGAAAAATGCTTACTTTAGCCAGAATCTTCGATTTTAACCCTAATGGGCAAATATGCAAAACTAATAAGTAATAAAAAACTGGAAAAATAAAAAAAATCATCTGGTGCGTTTTGTTGTGTCCCTAAAGATAAGCAAACGTTTAAAGTTAATTAAAATATCTTTATCCGTTAAAGCATGACGACTGGTTGAACATTTTTGGAGGTGACCTCACTTGACCTTCACTAACTCGTTGACCCTAGATGACCTGACCTAAAAATTGTGATACAACATGTCAAATTGATGTCGAAAAATGTATGCCAAATTTCGGCGCGCTACCCCGTGCCGTTCTTTCACTATCCGCGGAAAACCTGAGGGGGTGCATAATCCCCCCCTCCCCCCGAGACCGCGCGGGTTAAGATATCGTTCAGATGGTTTGAGCTCAATTTTGGCCCAAGAGCATACTCGTACAACTGAATATAAGAGTCCGATTTTTCGTTTATTTTGTGGGACACCTCATATGGGGGCACTATATTGAGGGAAACGATAACAATACCGTATTATCGTCATAGGTAATCCATTTGCCTCTAATTGTAGGTATTACGAGATGCTTATGTATCGCAATCCGTAATGGTGAGCATCAGCATGACCCTTATATACCAGATACTGTTGGAAGCAACGCGTGAAGACTTTGAAAACACCACATCAAGAAGTACGATATCGACGATGTCGATACTTCTCTAGGAAGGATGTCTATTCAGGGTCTAGTAAGTGGCATATTCCACCCTATTCCACAAATAATTTGTCATTGACGCTATATGATCATCACGGTCGGTGGCGCTGAAGCTCAAGTAACCAACCAACCAACCAACCAACCAACTTATTACTGGTCGGGACATGATTGTCATGTCCATAGCAATAGCCTTGCCATTGTTCCTTTACAGACTCATTCCTGACCATGTTGTGAAGAATCCGAAGTGATATATCCTCCCAACTACTAAGTCCACTAGCAATGAAGACAAGGCAGATGACTGCACGCAGTGGTAAAACATTATGAAATACAACTTGTGCCAAAATGTTAAAGTACACTCATCAAGGCTTCACGTTTATGGACTGACATTTGCTTAATTGGCCGATTTTCCCAATTATTGGAAGTAGCAAGCTTCCAACCGCAAGGCGTGAGAAGGCATCACTCACTTGAGCCGGAGCCGACTTTGACAGCCCTCCAGGGGACGTGGGAGTGCATTCCTCACCTGAGCCGGAGCCGACTTCAACAGTCCTCCAGGGGGCGTGAGAGCGTGTGCCTCACCTGAGCCGGAGCCGACTTCGACGGCCCTCCAGGGGACGTGAGAGTGCATGCCTCACGCGAGCGGGAGCCGACTTCGACAGCTCTCCAGGGGACGTGAGAGTACGTTCCTCACCTGAGCCGGAGCCGACTTCGACAGTCCTCCAGGGGGCGTGAGAGTGCATTCCTCACATGAGCGGGAGCCGACTTCGACAGCTCTCCAGGGGACGTGAGAGTACGTTCCTCACCTGAGCCGGAGCCGACTTCGACGGTGCTCGAGGGGGCGGCGTGGGCACGCTGGCCGACTCGGGCCACCCGGGCGGTATTATGTACGTCACTTCGGCATCGGAGCCCACGTCGTCCGAGGACAGGGCCGTCTCTGTGTCCGTGTAAGACATCTGAACAGCAGCACTACGTCGGCTCGATGTCGGCAGAGTTCGTCGACCTGCTTGCGCTATTTTTTATCGGGCGCGGAAAACGTCAGTATGCCGCCAATAATATCACATGATTATTACCATCTATTGTATGTTGGAAACGTAACTGAAACGATAAAACGGTCTGTAGTTGGGTGTAAGGAAGCGTGACACTTCTGACTAAAAATAATATAAGGATTGGAATTTGTACGTGGAGAAAAACTAATTTTAAAGATGCATACGAGACATTGCTACATATTTCAGATGCACTGAATGAAATGAAGCGAAGTAGCGAATGATGGCGGTACAACCATTGGATAATACATTGGGATGTGTGGGATGGTTTGAACTGATATGAAGAAACGAATGACGGCGGTATAACAATTGGGTAATACAGTTAAATGTGTGGGATGGTTTGAACTGATTTGAAGTAACGAATGATGGCAGCACAACAATTGGGTAATACACTGGGATGTGTGGCATGGTTTGAACTGACTTTTTCAGATCGTTTCTGGACGCAATTGTCGCATAGTCTGGTCAACGATGAACACGTCTACAAATGCGCGTGGCTTAATAACCTCCGCGTGGAACGAGTATCGAACAAGTTCACTTGAGCCGGAAGTTGATTGATAAACTCAACCCGCCATTGACCGGGCTCCTCACCCGTACACCATTTACCGGGGAAACGAGTATCTCAAGAACGGCGCGGCCGATTGGAAAACGTCAAACGACAACCGATGGCGCCGCGCCGTGCAGTTCCAGGGAAAATGAGAAATTGTGTCTCAAGTGCGTGTTAAGGCCATCACAAGCGTGGTGAGGCTGTTGGCGGCGAGGCCATCCCGCCGGCAGAGCGGTCGGGCGGCGCCACGCCGTGCCCGTGTGGCGTGCGCTGCGGCACATGTCAAGCCGTGACTCAGCCACCATTAAGATAATTGTTCGTCATGCATAGCTTCGAGTCTCCCACAGTTTGCAACTGGATTTCAAAAGTATCCGTGTTTTTACGTACGATCAGACGTGGGATGCGCCCGGACTGCCCGAGGGAGACCAAAACAAAACACAAGAAATGCATTCTTTCAACGCAACCCCCCAATACAAAGCTCCGAAAGGGTCACGGACACGGGGACACGCAGCACTTACTTGGCACGTGCAGCTGGCCGCCGAGTCACAAGACGCACACCGCTCGTCATTTCTGCAGGTGGCACAGCTGGCGCTCTAGGTGGCGCCACTGAGGGCTATGTGGTGTGGTGGCGAAACCAATGTTTCCATAGGAACAATAGCGACAGCGGTAGAAACAGAACGTTCTGTAGAACGCCACGTGGCTGACGAAATGCTTGCTCGAAGCCAGAAACTGAGAAAGGTTGCAGATTGATCAAATTTCGGCAGTGATGGCGCAGAGCAGGATTGAATATGGGTGTCATTGGGAAAAGTTCTACTGTTGTTGCAGAATAGAAAACGACGACAGAGGACTTCAGGAGAAAGAATGCCTGGTCGAAATGCATGACGCAATCGGCAGCACGCTTCACACCATGGTAGCACGACGATAATTGTGTGACTCCAACGTGATTGTTGGGTGCCGGCGCGATGTTCGGGCATCTGAGCGAATTCTTCGAGCCCTGCTGTTTATTTCGGGCCCTCGACGCCAATTTTGTGGGACTCCAACGATAATGTTCGGGCCCAGGCGCGAGTTTGGGGCTCCAAGGCGATTTTCGGCCCCCGGTCTGAGTTTTCTGGATCCTGCTGTATTTTATTTGGGGCCCTGACCAGGTGGGCCCTCGATAGGATTTTTTTAGCCCATGCTTCATTTTTTCCGGGCACCGCTGCATTTATTCGGGGCCCCGACCGCATTTTGGAGAGCCCAAACTGGAATTTTTGGCCCGGCACGGTTTTTCTGGGCCTCGCTGTGCTTATTTGGGGCCCTCGAAGCGAATTTTTGGAGCCCGACGCGAATTGTGAGGCCCAAGCGCGATGTTGTGGGACTCGCGGTACGATTTTCGGGTCCCGGCGCGAGTTTTCGGGGCCCTTCTATATTTATTCGGGGTCCTCGATCGGAATCGTTGGGGGCCTCGACGGGAAAATTTTGGGCACATCGTGATTTTTAGGGGCCTCGGCGCAATTTTTCCGAATACCGACGCAATTCCAGAGGCGAAAAAAGCCAACGACACGCCGACGCACGTCGGTGACAGCTAAAGGGACACGGACGACTAATGAGACAGCCATAGGCTGACATGTCTTTTTCTTTCCAAGCTTGAA
The DNA here is from genome assembly GCA_034440615.1 of Ashinkailepas kermadecensis. Classification (NCBI taxonomy): domain Eukaryota; kingdom Metazoa; phylum Arthropoda; class Thecostraca; family Neolepadidae; genus Ashinkailepas; species Ashinkailepas kermadecensis. The sequence goes on from JAOTOM010002486.1 coordinate 87,998, forward strand.
AACACTTTTCTTTTTTTAAATAAATCGTATCAGTCCATTTCTGGGCTAGTTTACATTAGAAGATGGCATATTTTATATAGTGGTAGCGTCCTTATGAGACAGCTGCTGGCTGACAAAAATCTGCGGTACAAGTGGCGGCCTATGCTAAATTCTCATAGACGTCGGCGGTATGCCGGTGTCCGGTGTCTCATGCGGGACATTTGTGGCGCGTTGAACCTTATTGAATGACCTAGCTGAACGAAGTAGAATCAGGTCCTGGGAAATGACGTCATGGAAGTTAAGGGCATCTGCTTGCCCTTAATTAGCGCAATAATTCGTGAAACAAAAAAGCAAATAAACATGAAGAAATTTTTTTACGCAACTTCCAACAGATACCAAAAGCATCACCACTTTCTTTCATGGATCCGCGGGTACATATATAGTTTCTGTGATGTCATTTGGAGAACAAATTATACATGATGGTTTGAATGGTTTCCCCCTGAATGGTAGGAAATTGAATGTAGTGGAAGTAAGCAGAAATTCAGCAGAGATTCAGCAGAGATTCAGCAGGGATTCGCAGGGATCGACGGCCCCTTCGATCTTGGTGGACATCGAATCTAACGTGCTGCATATCAATCGAAAGTGCTCGAAATCCCAAACAATATGAGCATACTCTTCATTTCGTCTGTCCCTTAGGAGAAAGTTTATGGGCATGACAAAATTTCGAGTCTATGGGCAGGCCCCTACGATTTTCACAAAAATCACTGTCTAGGCCCGGGTCGGGTAGTGAAACAATATGGCTGAAGAAACCTATATGGGAATTGAAAACTAAAAGTTCCTATGGGGAAAGAAGAAATATAATTTACGTGAAAATTATAGAAGCATGCTAAATCTATCGTGTTCCATATCAATCGAAAGTGCTCAAAATTCCAAACAAAACGTTACTAATTTTTATATCGCGTACCCTTTAGGATAAATTGTATGGACATGACAAAATTTCGAGTCTATGGGCAGGCCCCTGCGATTTTCACAAAAGATCACTGTCTAGGTCCGGGTCGGGTAGTCAATCAATATGGCTGAAGAAACCTATATGGGAATTGAATACTAAAAGTTTCTATGGGGAAAAACCAATTCGAATATTAGCCAAAATTCGAGAAACATATTAAAGATATCTTGTTGCATATCAGTCGAAAGTGCTCGATATCCCAAACAAAACGACCCTACCTGTTATGTCGTCTACCCCTTAGGAAATATTATATGGGCATCTCAAAATTTCGAGTCTATGGGCAGGCCCCTACGATTTTGACAAAAATCACTGTCTAGGCCCGGGTCGGGTAGTCAATCAATATGGCTGAAGAAACCTATATGGGAATTGAATACTACAAGTTTCTATGGGGAAAGAACAATTAGAATATTCGCGAAAATTCGAGAAACATGTTAAAGATACATTGTTGCATATCAGTCGAAAGTGCTCGATATCCCTAACAAAACGACCTTACTTGTTATGTCGTCTACTCCTTAGGAAAAATTATATGGGCATCTCAAAATTTCGAGTCTATGGGCAGGCCCCTACGATTTTTGACAAAAATCACTGTTTAGGCCCGGGTCGGGTAACCAATGAATATGGCTGAAGAAACCTACATGAGCATTGAACACTAAAAGTTTATATGGGGAAATAAAGATTAGAATATTCGCGAATATTCGAGAAACATGTTAAATATATCTTGTTGCATATCAGGCGAAAGTGCTCGAAATCCAAAGCCAAACGACCCTACTTGTTATGTCGTCTGCCCCTTAGGAAAAATTGTACGGGCATCTACAACTTTCGAGTCTATGGGCAGGCCCCTACGATTTTGACAAAAATCGTTGTCTAGAGCCGCGTCGGGTAGTCAAACAATATGGCTGAAGAAACCTATATGGGAATTGAACACTAAACGTTTCTATGGGGAAGGAAGAATTAGAATATTCGCGAAAATTCGAGAAACATGTTAAATCTATGTTTTTGCATATGAATCGAAAGTGCTCGAAATCCCAAACAATACGCCACTACTTTCTGTGTCGTCTACCCCTTAGGAAAATATAACGACCGGTGGCTCGCCAGATGATGATGTGTTATGATGGCCGGTGGCTCGTCTGATGCTGGTGTTCTGTGACGACCGGTGGCTCGTCTGATGATGGTGTGCTGTGATGACCGGTGGCTCGTCTGATGCTGGTGTGTTGTGACGACCGGTGGCTCGTCTGATGCTGGTGTGCTGTGACGGCCGGTGGCTCGTCTGATGCTGGTGTGTTGTGGCCAATGCTGGGCGCGTTCCTCGATTTTGGGTAGTGCGTTAGCGTTCCTGCGTTCCTCCGGCCGCGGTTAGTGCGTTCCTGGAATAGCGTTCCTCAATTTTTTTTTTTCGCTCGGTGCGTTAGCGTTCCTGCGTTAGCGCTCACAAACTATTAACCCGCAATTGACCGGGGTCCTGAGCCAAACGCTATTGACCGGGGGGGCCGTTTTTCGCCCCCCCCCATGCTAACTCGGCTCCCGTTTGAGATAGAGAAAAAAATAAAGTACCATTGGATAGCCCACGACAACAATTGGGGAACACGACAACAACCGTTTTTTTGCTAGCGCAAAAAACTGCTAGGGGGGCGTTAAACGCCCCCCCCCCCCCGGTCAATAGCGGGTTAAAGCCTCCCTCAAAAAAAGTAGTGCGTTCGTCGAAAAACTTGAAAAAAGTTATTAAAAAAACACTGCGTTCCTCAAAAACACTACTGTGCGCATCAAAAGAACTATTCCGCAACTCAAAAATAAAACAAAATACAAGGTACTGCACTGTATTTGGCAAGTAGACACATTGTTTCTAAACATTTTCATTATTTTGTATTACAGTATTACTCCTTCTCCTCCTCCTTGTCCTGCTCCTGCACCTCCTTGTACCCAAGGAGGTGCATGTTGCCCCTCACAAACACCAGCTGTTCAAAGTTAATGTTGCTCAGGCTGGACCTCTTTGCCCGCAAAATGTCTCCCGCTGAGCTAAACAGCCTCTCCACAGCAGCTGAGCTGGGAAGAGGAGTGTTGTATTTTTTTAATAGGTCCAGCCAGGCGTCCCTGTAGTTGGTGGGGAAAAGGTCGTGGCTGAGGGGGACGCTCACCATCGCCCTCTTCCACTGGTCCAGGGTCTTGGTGACCGTATCCTCCACCTCCTCCTGCCGCCTCACCTCCGGCACTGCGGCAGTGGAGAGGAGCAGGTGGAACTGGTCCACCTCCTCCTGCCTCTCCTCAGGCTGCCTCTCCTCAGCGTCCACCATCTCCGTCACCTCCTCCACGATGCGCTGCTTGATGTTCACAGCCTCGTCCGGGCTGAAGTGGCGCACCAGGGACATGGTGTAGTGGGGGTGCAGGGCAGTGGCCATGAGGATGTCCTTCTCCTTCAGCCTCGCGGAAAATCTGCCATAGAACCCCTTCCCACTACCCTCTCTCCCCAGCAGCGCGGCCACCAGCGGCTGGGCATACTGCAGTCTGTGAGTCTTCAGGTTCTCCAGGTGCAGGCGCATCATGTGCAAGGTCGGCATGAAGTTTCCCATGTAGGCAGTGGCCTCGGACTGGACGTTGTCCAGGCACTCCGCCACGGGCTTCATGACCTTCATGTACTCTGAGAGGACCTACAAAAGAAAGTTTAAAATTATTTCATTTACTTCAAATTTTAATGTCATGTCAAAATTTGCACATGATTTTCATTTACTTAACTAAATTTACTTTAACTTTATTAACTAATATACTTTATAGATGAATACATTATACTTTATAGAAGAGCGTAAAATATGAAAAATAAGTTAATAACTTCAATTTCTTTTACTTACTTGTTTGTCCATCTCATCAAAAGTTGGCAGCCCTCCCTTGCTGATGATATCGTTGAGGGCTCTCATCTTGTCCTGGTTGGACAGGACGTCCATGAGGCTGGAGACGGCGTCGTAGTAGGAGTTCCACCTTTGAAGAAAAAAAAGTTGAAAAATAATTAGAAACAAATAAAAAAACATTTTTAACTGTTCTATTGTTGACGCTAACAAGATTATCTGATCTCACATATTCATGATTGACTCTTACCTAGTGACGCAGAAGGTTTTCAGCTTCCTCCCAGTCTTCTCCTTGATGGAGTTGCTCACCACCGAGCTGCGGTTCTGCAGGTTCCAGGTGGCCTGGGCCTTTGAGGCAGCCTTGGTGAAAGGCGCCCTTGGGCCCTGGTTCCACCCTGGCACAGACTGCACGTCCACAGTGGCCATCAGGTTGATGGTGTGTGCATTGGAATTAAGAAAAACAAAATTAAGTTTTTATTTAAATTATTTAAATTTTTCAACTTGTAACATTCAGATACTTTTCTCATTTCTTCCAAAGTTATCTGACACAAAAGAAACCTGTTGAAAGAATAAAAATATTATTGAAATAATAATTAATAATTAAGTGTACATACCCATATCTGTAGTGGACTGGCAGATGGACAGCCACTTCAGGCGCCACCTGATGCAGCTGGACATGGAGGTTGCCAGGCTGGCCAACCACCACCTCCGGGTCCTCCTCCTCCTGTCCCTCCAAGGCCACCTCCGCCGCACCAAAGTGCCTAAACGCTGCCACGTAGTTGGCGCCGTTATCCGTGGTGGTGGCCACCACCTTGTTGGCCAGGCCAAACTCCTGGTTGATGTCGGTGATGACCTTGGCCAGGAGGTCGCTGGTCTGCTTCTCCTGCAAAAAAAAATATATTTAATTATTTATATTTATTTATATTTACCGATCTGAACGTCGTTAGCGATACGATTTATAAAAATGAAATTAGATTTCTGGCAATGCAAGGTAACTTTAGTTTGTTTTTATATAGTTAAAAGGTTTTAACTTAAACTTTTTTCTTATTACCTTGATCTCCTTGCATGCCAAAGTGCAATGCTGGCGGCGGAGATCCTTGCCAATCCAGTGGCCAGTCATGCCAATGAAGGCCCTGCTGTGTGCAGTCCAGCTGTCTGCAGTAGTCGCGACATAGCTGGTGTCGTACAGCAGGTTGGAGATATCCGACTTGGCAGTGGCCGACACGGCCCCTAACTTGAAATTTTTCGCCCGATTTCGATTTTTCTTGCTTTAAACTACGCGCCGGTCATTTCTAAGCAGGTACGCAGAAAATCGCGTATATCGACCGGTAAAATCTGCAGTTATGTACGAAAAACCGGAGAGGTGGGCGGATTTGGGCCCCCCCTCCAGTGCGCGTGTTAAAGAAGACACGTAAGTCGAGGAGGGCATTCTAGCGAATGACTGTTCACTCAGATTTGCACATCAGCCAGCTGAAGCACTAGGCCGAACTGGCGCCATCTGCATAGTGCATGTGCAGGTGGCGCTGCCAGCGCTGCAATGTGAAGACACCACAGGTGCCGCTGCCAGCGCTGCAATGTGAAGACACCACAGGTGGCGCTGCCAGCGCTGCAATGTGAAGACACCACTGATACTTCGTCGGCAGAACCAAATATATAAGCGTTCCCATCGATGAATAATTCCTGTTTTACTCTGATATATTAAGCAACATTTGTATTTTTCTTTAAAAGGAGTTCGGTGCCCTCTCCAAATTCAAGGAGTGAATACCATTGTTGGGTCACCATGAGGAAGGAAATCAAAATACTGCTGTTGCATGGCAACGCCGATATTTCGATTGGTGTTGGACTGACAAAAGCAAAAGTATGCTAGCCTTCACCCCTGCTGGCCACAGTACATTATAGCGGCACAACACCAGAGCATGGCGGATCGACATTTCTGGATCCAATCCAATTCGGGTCCGTGACGATCCAATCCATTTACGACCAGAACGATTATACAAATATAATCCGCTTAGAAAGATTTGAATTGTTGCAGCAAGCAGACCTGCAATGTCTATGCATTTCAGATCAGTCCCCAGTTTCATAAATCTGACAGATTTACTAAGCTTACATTTCGTCTCATGCAAACATAGTCAATCCGAATACCGCAGGGATAATCTAAGCCATGTTTTGTCCTAACTAGAAGCGCAGAATGCACTGTGTTTTCATTCAATCTGAATGAGCCCTTAAAACGCAAAAAAAAACAACAATAGCAACAGCAACGACAACAACTAGCCACATCTCAGCTGTATGCGAACAAAAGTTTATTCTATGCTTAGTAGCAGGGTACAAATTATGTTGTGATGACTGTGTTTTGTGCGCGGTGTCTTTGATATCGATCCATAGCATATATCCGCACTAGGTGTGGACAGGGGCGTCGATTTGTATCCTTTTGCGGGGGCCATGGCCCCCCAATGCTGATCTTGCCCCCCCCCCCCCAATGTTGATTTTGGCCCCCCCAATAACCCATGCTATTTGTATGCTGATAAAAAGCTAAAGGAAAAAAAGAAGAAAAACACTGTGTTAGGTACATAGAAAACTTAGTTGATGTTAACCAGCACATTTTGTACTGAAAAAGAACAGATTTGGATTAGGTAGTGGACTGAGTATCCAACTTTTGCTACACAATTCAAAATTATGTGCAAAAAAACAAAATAGCTAGATTTCCTTCCACTGTGCAAGGAAAACTTACGACATAAAATGTTAAGATTCGCTGATGATGCATTTTAACCCAGATTGTCTTTTTTTAATGTTAAGCCACAAAACAACAATTGGATTGTCATACTGATGTTTGTACACACCACCAATGGCAAAACCACACACATGAGCTTAAACAGGAAAAAATCCAATCTTACTTTCCAGTCATTGTCAACCTTGCATTGTCCAGTGAACAGCAATGACAATCATCCTTGAGATTGTGGATATGCAAACTATAATTATCTTCAGCAGCCCACCTATCACACCATCAGCTTGATATTTACCTAGGTACCTAGCTAAATGCCCAATGACAATGCATGCATTCAATATTGATATGGGGAAAACGAGAGCCATGTGTGGGCAAATCTGCCAGCTTATGATACCATGACAGAGAAAAGTCAGCAAGAAGCTGCATGGCCACTGCAATATAATTGGTATTCCTAAAAGAATAAAAAAGAAAGTTATGGCTCACATGACTTTTAAGCAAACCTTAGTCATCCACGACCAATGCTATACAAGAGAAATAGCCTTGACAAGCCCAATGTCTCGTACGCCGCAAAAACACCATCATTAAACGCCGCAAAAATACCATTATTTTAAAAGGTACACCAAAGTCGCATTCAAACCTTGATGACGTCACAGGTTTTTATTCGTATATTGCAGAAATTGGTAGCATCAGGCAAGTTTCATTTTAACTGCATGGGGGAGTGACTTTTTCAGGCGTACCGGACCACAGAGGTCATTTGCGCCACCTTTGAAGCGAGTACGTTACATGTCTGACTATAAAAGCGGGTGTTTGCGATCAAGGTGCAGGCATGTGGACGTTTACGTAAAGGGAATTTTACGTTATAGTTTGTGTGATATTTTAGGCGTTGAAGGCGGGGCTAGGATGGGGACATCCCCCTAATGTCTAGATGGCAGGGGCGTCGATTTGTATCCTTTTGTGGGGGCCAGGGCCCCACCAGTGTTGATCTTGGCCCCCCAATGTTGATTTGCCCCCCCAATAACATATGCTATTTTATGCTCATAAAAAAGTTGAAGAAAAAAAGGAGAAAAACACCATGCTTGGTACATAGAAAATGTAGTTGATGTTAACCAGCACATTTTGTAATTTAAAAAAAAAACAGATTTGGGTTAGATAGTGGACTGACTCTCCACCTTTTGCTACAAAATTCAAAATGGTGTGCACAAAAACCAATTGTCATTGTCAAACTTGCATACAATATAGTCCCGTGAACAACAATCAGTTATCATTGAGAGTGTGGATATACAAACTATAATTAACCTCAACAGCCCACTCATCACACTATCAGTTTGATATTTGCCTGGTACCTAGGCACCTAGGTACATGCTGCAGAAAGACTTAGAAGAGCTTGTGAAGTGGTCCAAAAATGGCAGATGAAATTAAATTTTGATAAGTGCAAAATCATGCATGTATGCAGGGGCGTCCATTTGTATCCTTTTGTGGGGCCCCACCAATGTTGATCTTGCCCCCCCCCAATGTTGATTTCCCCCCCAATAAACTATGCTATTTTATGCTGATAAGAAAGCTAAAGGGAAAAAAAATGAAAAACACCATGCGAAGTAGAAACATTGATGTTAACCAGCACATTTTGTACTGAATAGAAACAGATTTGGATTAGATAGTGGACTGACTCTCCACCTTTTGCTGAAAAATTTAAAATTGTGTGCAAAAACAAACAAAATAGCTGGAATTCCCTCCACTATGGAAGTACAGCTTACATCTTTCTGGGTTGGTTGGTTGGTTATTTGGGTTTACTGGCGCATTGACTGCGTTGGTCATACAGCGCCCATACAACTTTTCTTGTTCCCACCTTAAAGCACAATAATACCCAAAAGCTTCCGAAAAAAATTACAACCATGTTCACTAAAAAATATAATTTTGTATTCAAAATCAGCTTAGGTTAGGTTAGGCTCGGTTAGGTTTCTTTCTTCAGGTTGAGAATTTTCAGAAAATAAATTAAGTGAAATTTTAATTTAGTTTAATTTTTGTTCTCAAAAGATAGGTTAGGATAGGCTAGGTTAGGTTTTGTTGCATGACAAAAAAAAATGTTTATGCGAAGTTACCGAACTCAAAGCCTTTTTGGCATTATTTTGCTCACAACCTGAAAAGTAAGCACAAAAATAAGTGGGTCCAATCATCTTAGTCACCTTCATAAACATGGTATTTATATTGTCTTGTTACCACCTTAAAGCACAATAATACCGATTTAGCTAGGTTAGGCTAGTTTAGTTGTTTACCTTGGAAGAATTGTTCAATCATTTTCAAAAATAAAATAAAATTGGAAATTTTCCTTCAAAAGCAGCTGACATTAGGTTCGGGTAAGTTGGGTTCGGTTGTTCAATTTAGAAAATTTTCAGAATATATATTGCTTAATTTTTGTTTCTATTTTTTTCTCCAAAGCAGGGGCGTCGATTTGTATCGATAGACACTAGCGCGCATTAAATGTCACACATCGTGATGGGCGTTCCTCAGAACATCCAAAATCGTAACATGCAAAGAAAAAATTCCAGTTACAGAAATTCCAGCGCCTGAAGTCTAAATTTGAGGTTACAGTGACAAATGTGACGGAGGTAAGACATCTGTGGTGCAATTGCGCGCAGTGTTTAATCCGGAGGCCAATCTCATGTGACGTCGTACTGATTCGTTTTTTGTACTTCGCACATTCTGATGTATCTGCGGATTGGTGTGATTTTAGATAGTGAATAAATAGCTTGCTGATATTTAATTCCCAAAGGAACAGTAGTTGAAGAAGTTGGCAGGTAAGCTTGAAAAAGTCCAGTCCATGCTTTTTTCTGATTTTTGCTCAGGGTTTCCATGTTAATATGACATAACTACCACGTTTGTCTTCAAGAAGAGCTGTTTTTAGTTTACTTTTATTAATATTTTCATTCCACTGCTCTTAGTGCCCTTTCTGCCCAGGATTGGGGCACCTAGTGTTGCATTTCCGTCCAGGGGTTGGCACACCTTTTGGTAAATTTACAGCTTAAGGTAATTTCTGATTAATTTTTTCCCATGCAATGTTTAGGAATGTGATGAACACGATGTTACTGCTCATTTTGGTAAATTTGTGTTTTAAGGTGTTTTATGAATTCGTGGAATGTATCATTTCAATGCAATGTTTATGAATGTGACTCAGTTGATGGGACCACTCATTTTCTATACAAATGCCTACATTTCAGGTTGTAAGCAAAATAACACCAACAAAAAGCTTTGAATTAGGTGACATAGGGTAAAGTATTTTTTTTTAATAAAATAAATGCACCATAACCTAACCTAACCTAGCTTATCCTCCCCTTGGAGAAAAACAAAACCAAAACATCAAGTTGTAAAAATTTCAAGCAATGTATTTTTTACAATAAAAAAATGTAACCCAACTTAACCTAACCTAACATAAGCTGCTTTTAAAGAAAAAAGATATATTTCTTTCAAATTTGGAATAATTTTTGCAAAAAAATGTCGAACTTAAAACACTTAAACTAATCTAACATCACCAAACATAGCCCATTTGTTTGCTTTATGGAGGCAAATGTGTAATAACTTGCCTTGTTACCACCTTAAAGCACAATAATTCTGGTTAGATTAGGCTGAGTTAGGTTTTTCATTTGTAAAATTTCAAGAAAATAAATTGCTAGATATTTTTCCAATCTTGTTTTTATAGTTGTTTTCTCCAAGGTCAGCTTAGGTTACATTAGGTTATGTTGAATTTTTAATGTATTTCTTTTAATTGCTATGTTACCTAACTAAAAGCCCATTTTTAATGTTATTTTGCTCACAACCTGGAAAGTAAGCATTTGCACAGAAACTGAGTAGTGCCATCAGCTTAGTGCCTTTCATAAACATTGCATTGGAAATTTAAATATAAAAATATTAATAAAACACATAAAAGCACACATTTAATGTCCTTTCCTCTGCAAATGCATGCCTTTCAATTGGGAGTAAAAAATAACACCAAAAAAGGGTGTGGAGTAAGGAAATATAGCATACAAATAATGTTCAAGATGTATGATAACCTTACCTAACATAGCTCAAGTTCCCATACAAAAAATTAATTGTTTTTAATTTAAATTTTCGAGGCATTTTCTCAAATATTTTCAACTTAAAAAAACCTAACCTGAGCTAGCCTGAACCGTTTATTATTTTTTTTGTAGAAAAATCATTAACAAAAATTATTTACCAACAAATGATTTTTTTTTTATAACTTACAACAAAAGCCTAACCTAACCTGACAAACCTCACCCCTTTGTATGCTTCATGGAGGTAAAATGTGTGTAAAACTTGTCTTGTGGTTACCTTAAACTGTGATAATACCTGGCTTTTTGGGTAATATTTAAGCTCATGGAAATCTCTGACTTCTTCTAATTTCTTTTTTAATGCAGTGTTTGTTAATGTGCTGAACATGATGTAACCGCTCATTTCCTCTGCAGGTGCACACTTTTCATTTGTGAGGAAAAATAACGTGGAAAAGGGGGCTTGGATTTGAGTAATATAGGATTAAAAATAATGTTCAGATTAAAAAAAATGTAACATAACCGAACCTAACCTACCCTAGACTTCCATGCAAGAAATGATTATTTTTATGCCAAATTCCCCCGCCCCCCAATTTCTTTTTTCTGAAACATTTTGAACTTAAAAAGTCTAACGTAACCTAATCTAGCTTGAACCGTTTTTGAAGATTTTTTTTTTCATTTACTAACTTACAACAAAAGCCTAGCCTAACGCAATTAGACAAAACCTAGCTCCTTTGAATGATTCGTGGAGGTAAAAATGGGTGTAAAACATGTCTTGTGGTTACCTTAGACTGCAATAATATCTCTTTTTGTGCTACCTGGTGTACGTGATGAACCTCCATCTGCATGCTGCATGAGAGCATTGCACTTATTGCTTCACAAAGAACAATAACATGTTGAAAGTAAATATTTTCAGGAATGGAATCCTGTGCTGATAACATTTTCTGAGTTATAAATTTGCAGATCAGATCTACATCATTTGTGTTAATAAATATGAGAAATTCATAGAAATGCATACACCGGTTTGTGGACAAGAAGTTATTCTGATGATTTCTGATGTATTGGAAAATGACAAATTTTCATGATGGAAGCAGGCAAAGTTAAAATACATATATCTCAATAAGTGGTCAGTTCACTAACAAGACAGCAAATTCACTCAAATAGCACTCAAAATGCCAGCCGGCCCACTCTTTTTGCAAGTTTAAAATCGATGACAGTGCTTTCTTGAATCATGCTTAAAGCACATGAAGGAAATGTATTGCTGACACTTGTTAGGAACTGATGTGTGTAACGTTAATTCACATTTCTAATGTCCTAATGTTTGTACACAAAATATAGCTCACTATTGTAAATAGCATGGGAAGTATGATGCCATAGATCATGGCTAATTTATGGTCAAACTGTTATGCAGCAGATTCCCTGCATTGTTACTTAGTTATTTGGGCTTTAGGGCACAGACCATGTTGATCACATAGCTCCCTGCATTGTTGTTAACTGATACATCAGTATGTTTGCAAATTCACTTATGAGTGAATCCATACCATTCTCACTGGGGTATAAAAGCTACATTATAACATTGCTTATACCGGGCGGCTGTGTCGGTGCATTGACGGCACGTTAAACTTTCGGTCAAAATTCTGCCGTTTAACTTGAATTAATGGATCGGGTGGTGGGGCCAGGGTTCACGCAACAAGCTCTGCTTAGCAATCGGACCCTGGTTCATAAAGCCACCCCAACAAGAACTCGGATGAAACTTATAAAAAAAAAAAAAAATAATGCATTTAACAGAAACCCATCTCGATTGTCCTGCTTACTCAGGACACCATAGAAGTCAATGAAGCCAATGAAAACCATAGAAGTCAATGCAAATGTTATTTCATCCCTTGTATTGTTAATGGAAACAAGTCTCTTGAACCATATGTTATGTCCTTCACAGTGTTGCTCCATCCACCTCCAACTCCAACCCTGACCAAACTTCAGGAGCTCATCCATCTCCAAAGCAGTGTGTTGAAGAAGGTATGTATTGCAGCATAACTGTGACCGGAATTCCATGGTATCCATGTTGCCTTACAATCCATCCTTGCTGATCCATGTAGCAGATGTTTGACTTTCCTCAAACTGTCTGGATAACTGGGGAGTTGAAATCACATGTGTGATGAAACAGATTAACTATTCCTGGATTCTTATGTTGCATCATTGCATGGCACAGTGACATACCGAATGGGGAGGGGGAATTGTGGGAAGTTGCCTCACCCCCCCCCTCCCCGTCCTGATAGGTTGTGGGGCCCCCAAGAGTCCGCCGAGCTTAGGAAAAAAATTCGCTATGCTCCCTAAGAATTTCACTCGGTCCACCAAAAATCGCACCGGGGCTCAGAAAAATCACATTGGGGGCCCCCAAACGTAGCGCAGGGGCCCCGATAATGACGCTGGGGCCTCAAAAGTTTGCACCTGGGCCCCTGAAAATCACGTTGGGGCCGCAAACAAGTCGTGCCGGGATTCAAGAAAATCACGACGGGGGCCACAAACGGTCGGGCCGGGGCCTCCTGAAAATCACGCCGAGACTGGGGTATTAAGAATTATCACCGGGCCCCTGAAAATCACGCCAGAGGCCTGATAGGTCCCACCGGGGCTCTAAAAGTCTCGTTGAGATCACCCAACAAATGAAGCCGGGTGAATGAAAAACATTCCGGACACGGAAAATCAATCTGGGATCTCAACAACAGCTCCAAAAGCCCACACAACTTGTTGGGCCCCCACAAACGTGTCGTAGCCACCGCAAGGGATCCCAACAAGTGACGACGGGGCCCCAAAAATGGCACTTAGACAAAAACAAATTCACGCCGCTTCTCTTGAAAATCTCACTGGGGCCAAAACGTCGTGCCGGAGCCCCACAAGTTGCAGCTGGCTTCCCAAGTACCAATATATACCCGGAATGTCACCTTGCGGACGGAAAAATTGCGTCAAGGATCCACAAAATAATAAGTCGTCGGACGCCGGAAAAGAAACCTGTTTGGGCACCGGAAAAACGCACCGAGAGCCAGAAAAATCGTACCGGGTTCCAAAAAATAGCCTGCAGGGGGCTTATAAAAATAGACTTCACCACAAAAACCACAAGGAGACTCCATCGAATGGACCAGAGCACCGGAAAATTAAGAATGGGTCCCGAAAGAAAATTATCCGAAGGGCCTTTCTACTCTCGATCGTGCAATCTGCGGAAAAAAAAACACGTTGAGCAGCCGCAGTGGCGTACTAAATGGAAAAATTTCCCTCCCTAACGTTAGGCACCAAGGAAATACTTTCACCCATCGTCATTACCGTTCAGGTCTGCTGTGCTCTGATGCTTCATCAATGCCGGTGTGTTTTAGCCTGCATCTGATCGCTGAAGTATTTTTATTTAAGCCGGTGTGTGTTTGTTGGTGTGTGGAGTGAGGAGGAGGGTAGCAGTGACGGTGACGGTGACGATAGATCCGAGCCCACTATATGGCACTGCAGTCGCATGCTGTTACTCAGAGTTGTTATGTTGGTGAGTTCGAGTCTCACCTGTCGCTACTCTTCGCCCGCGACCAATCGGCGTGAGAGATTGGCGACGCTATATGACACAACGGTCGACGTGTCGTAGAACCAATAACCAACCAAGAGTTGTAATGTTGAAATGTACTGAGCACTGCTCTTTTAATTATGTGACTTCACCAGTTATTGGACGATTTTCCCCGTCGGTGAGGATGCTGAATAAACATAAACATACACATCGTCGAATAAGAAATCAGATTTTCTCAGATCTGAAAATATAGTGGGCTAAATCCGATGAGTTTTTTTTTGTGGGGGGGGTGCGTCTAGTGCGTTGTCACTTCGCCCCCCCCAATGTTTTTCAAAAATCGACACCCCTGGGTGTGGACTAGTAGGATTAAGAGGCAAGATTTCCACAAGATTAAGATAGTAGGCAAGATTACCACAGCGTATCACATGTCGCATGATGCGTCACATACCATGCCACACTGTGTTGCAGCATTACGAAGGCAGCACAGGAAGATAAACGAGCTCTGGTGTGCATTGTTTTTCTTCCATAGTGGTGAAATGATCCATGTTTCAAATTCTTACGCATTCTAGATTAATTTGTGGTGCTATATGATCCCTATTTTTAGTTGTATAAGATAGTTGAGATCGCTTGCGACAGTGCAACTTCTGCTGTCCGAAATGCATCCTCCACATCGCGTCGTAAAAAATACACTAGTTCTCTGTACAAGGTGTGATTATGCGCATGCGCAGTCTGCGTTATCACTGACAATCCAATCAGCCAATGAGGAGGCGTTATAATGCTGAGTCAGGTGTTTTATGAGCTGCTGATGTGCTGTGTTTTACCAGCCTGCCACCAGTGTGGTGATGTCGGCTGCTACCGGGATTTGTGATGAATGTTCTGTGTGGGTTGTCTTGAGGTCTGTGGTGGGCATTTGTGTGCAGCTATGGAGAACTGAAGAAGAGATCAGTCGGTGGCTGACTGGCAGATAGCACACGAGAAGAGGTGATGATGACTGACTCGGAGATGACAGACGAGGAAAGATGATGAGAGCTGACTTGAAGAGACAAGGCGAGAAGAAATGGTGAGAACAGACTTGAGGATAGCAGACGAGAAGCGATAAGTGAAAATTGTGGAATGATAAACGCGAAATTGCATATAAATTGCGTAGAAAGGCTCAGACCGAGATTCAGAGATATTTCCTGACATTTCGACTGTATCACCATCAGGGAAGCACGCCAATGCACGTGAAGACGATGCAAATGAAGATAATGTATCACGGTCGACGTTTACCCGATGAAGAAAATGTAATCGAAACGTAGGAGCAAATAATTCAATTTCTGTCTAAAGTAATGATGCTTCACTCCATGAATTTGCAACTTGGCGTTTATCCTTCCACTATTTTTGCCAATCTGTCTGTCCGACAATTCCAGAAGAGATGGCAGGAGGTGAGACTATATTCCGGAGCTGGCTTGTAGAGATGATGAGAAGCAGCAGATGGCGAAACTGAGTTGGAGTGCCAGTGCAGACGATGCCAATTTTGGGTATGGGGTGTAGAGGGTGGATTGGGGACGAGGCATGTCACTTTCCAAATGAACAGCTAACAAACACATATACACCTTTAAAGCCTTGTGTCTTCGTCCTCTTTTCACTTTTTTATTTGCTTTGTCGGTTTTTCTTTCGGCATTGAAACTTATTCTGCTTATTCTTTTCACTATGTATGTTTTGCTTTTCTTTTCCTTCTTTTATTCGTGTTATTTTGTTCCGGTTTGTTGCGTAGCTTTTCTCTTTTTTATATCTATTCCTTTTTTCCCTTCATGAACGAGGTGTGTAGCTGAAAGAAAGTCGAAGAGATGTTCGTTTAGTGTTGGCTGTTAGTCGGTCAGATATTCAGTATGGACAGGTTGGAGGCAGATCTCCAATACAAATTATTCGGCCACTCGTTTGGAGGAGAGCGACTGATTGATACAATTTCGAGGGTGTGTGTACTCGCAACGAACACCTATTTACACACGATTTGCAAAATCAACACCTGCCCCAAGTGTAAAGGCGAGTGGAAAACTTTAGATGGTCGTTTTTCATTGGACCTACAATCAGATCGCAGGTCAATGCAGAGTGTGATGAAATGACACTGATCATTCGCATCCGATAACTTCCGATCGTTGCGTGTCTGGTTGGTTGGTTATTGGTTTTACGACACGTCGACCGTTGAGTCATGTAGCGTCGCCAATCTCTCACGCCGATTGGCCTCGGGCGAAGGGTAGCGACAGGTGAGACTCGAACCCACAACCTTTCGATTGTGAGACGAGCATCTTACCCCTAGACCACTCGTCCCCTGATCGTTGCGTGTCGCACACCTCATGGGTGTATATGGGTGTACGACGCTTC